>PVIH01005117.1:0-128712 GCA_004025045.1 Sigmodon hispidus | reverse complement strand
TTGAGGAGTAACGGTAGTAATTCTTCTTTGAATGTCTGGTAGAATTCGGCACTAAAACCATCTGGGCCAGGGCTTTTATTTTTGGGGAGGTTTTTAATGACAGCTTCAATTTCCTTAAGGGTTATAGGCCTGTTTAGGTAATTAATCTGATCTTCATTTAATTTTGGTAGATGGTACCTGTCCAGAAAGCTGTCCATTTTCTAGGTTTTCCATTTTTGTGGAATACAGATTTTCAAAATATGATCTGATAATTCTCTGTATTTCCTGGGGTCTGTTGTTATGTCCCTCTTTTTGTTTCTGATTTTGTTGATTTCAACACTCTCTCTCTGTTTTTTGAAAAATAGAGAAAAAAGTCACTATTACTCTATATTTGTGTTTCATGATTTTAAATAGAAAACAACAATGTTTTTGTTTTTGTTTCTGCTTTATTTTTTAACCTGTTGGCTTGACACTTGTCAGTTCTGTCTTAGAGGCATTGTATGAATTACACTGCTTCCAAATCAAAGGGCTCAGAAGGAAAGAGTATAATGCTGGGTCTTAAGCTGTAACTACTGACAACAGAAGTAGAAAAGGGCTGGGTATTATGGGACCAGTTATAAAGAATGTATTTTATGGTTCAAGAATCTGGATATTGACACTTGGAAGGTATTTGTCTGGTGTTAAAGGTTTGGAGGACTGGTAACAAGAAAAAGCTGAGGGAGAATGTCCTACTTCTGTGATTGTATGCTTTTAAAATTGTAGCTGTTTATGTACACACATAGGCATGTAAGTATGTACAATATCATGAAATGTCTAAACAAACAAGTATTCACTATCTTTATTAGTCTATTGAAAAATCCTTTTGTGTCAACTTAGTTAAATGAAGTGGGACCTAAGAGCTAATTAAAGTGTATCACCAAAGGTGATGTCATAATCTTTCTTTCTTTCTTTTTTCTTTTTTGTGAAGTTTGATGTGATGTTTAAGCTTTAGTTTTTATTTATTTATTTATAAAATGAAGTCCTTGTTCCAACTCCCTTCCACCTCCCAACCCCTGCCAATCAAACTTTGCCCTTCCTCCATCCCATCCCCCTATTCCTTCCCCAGAAAGGGCAAGATGTCCCAAGGTGGATCAGCTCAGCATCCACTCCTGGCAAGTCTGATTCTCTCATCCTAATATCAAGGCTGGGTTAGGTGTTCCTCTGGAGGGAATGGGCTGTGAAGTGCCAGTCCATGCACTGAAACACATTCTGATCCCTCCCCTTGAGGCTCCACATACTGTCCAGGTCAGTGGACAGTTGCCTATCCTTGAAGGGCCTAGTTTCTTTTCCTGATGGTTCCCCAGTGGCTGTTCTTGATTCAGTGAGCTCCCCAGAGCTGCAGATAGCTAACACTGTGATAATTATCCTCATAATCACTATCCTCTTGCTCATATAGACTCTATTCCCCTGCTCTCAGCTAGACCAGGAACTCAGCCCAGTGCTCAGCCATGTATCCCTGCCTCTATCTCTATTCATTGTTGGATGTAAGTTCTGTGATGACACTTAGGGTGGTTATTCACTTGATTATAGGAGAAGTCCTGTTCAGGCAACCTCTCCAATATTGGTTGGAGACCTAGCCAGGGAAATCCTGTGAGTTATTGCAGGTTTCCCTAGCACCCGGTCCTTTTCCAATCCCATACTGGCTTCCTCTATGAAGATCTCCTAGTGATAAACAGATGATGAGAGCTCCAACCTAGTCAATAAATTAATACATTGTGGTACTAATATATTATATTTATATTGTTGAGAGATAAAAAAACGTCAAGGTAGTCAAGGTCTAAAGTCACTGGATGTCACTGGAACCCATATCTCTTGTAACTCCTTTCTGTCATTCTGTCATTGTTTCCTGGCTACCATATGTACTTCTCTGCTTTTTCATACATTTCCACCATAATGGATCAAATTCTTTGGTTCCATAAGATAACAATAAGCAATTGTTTCTTTCAATTTTTAGGTATTTTATCACAACGATTAGAAATTTTTCATATATACGCACACTGTCACATTCTACTGCTTAGATTTTTTTTCTAGTATAAAGTAGCATCAAATACACAGTAGGGTGATATCATATTTTCTTGTTTTAATTTTGCTAGGTTGACAGTATGTAAAGGATATTTGAAAAGTTTCTCCATTGTATTTAAGTGAGACTTGTACTGTCTTTTCCTGATTTCAATGACAGTGATAATTGTAGCTAATTATAGGAAAAAGAGTGGAAAAATAATACATGTCAAAGGCATATTTCACTTCGGTGACTTCCATTTTAAAGGTTCTGTTGTGAGAATTAATAATCCCTGTCATTTATTATCACAGGCTCCTTTTCACTCAGCTACAAAGTCTCAGCAGCACATTGTAGATAAATTACAAAAATATTCTCTTCATCTCCTGGATGGTTTATAAATGAACCACTGAATCTGTCATATTAACAACTATTGAGTTAAGCATTTCACCTAAGGCATTATATTTTTAATTAGGATAATTACATATTTGCAGAAATTTAGCATCAGTTGAAGAGTTTCCATATAGACCTTTTACTGTTTCTCCATCATTTGTAGATTACATCATCTTGGACAAGTTCAGATGTTTTGAAATAGATAAGCCATTGTTGGTATTGACTACTCTCTCAGCTTCCATTTCATTGCTGTCTCCATGAGTGTGTGCTTTAACTGTTCCTTGACCCAAGTACCTTGTATTCTCTACTCAGTTCTCTCTACCCACCTCTAAATATAATATAAGTTTTTCTTTTTTTAGTTTCTTCCAGTTTTTTAGTACCTTGACTGTCCTGGGAAATATCAAAACTACTATTTATTAAAACTGAAAATGTGTTTTAGAAAACTATTTTCAGTATAAGCCTGAGCTCATCTCCTCTATGTTTTGAGTATCTATGCATATTTTTCTATAGCACTCTCCACACCCTACCTATGACCCTGGCACATATAATTTAGTTAAGTAGCCTACGGCCTCCAAAACTAAGGGAAATACATAATTTGGTCCTCTCCTCATGTCTGGTGGTAGATGTATATCAAATGTGGAATTGTTCTCATAATCCTTGGATACAGACATAGATGACCTACACAATTTTCATTAGAGAAAATTTAAAATGCTCCTTCAAAATAGCATTCACACTTAGATTTTATATCTTTATTTAAATTGGTTATGTAATATTATCATCCTAAAGCCCAGTGGATGAGTGTGGCTTTGCTATAGAACTGACTTTAACATCTTCCTGAAATCATTGTTTTGTAACTCTCTGGTAGTGAGCGTTACCTGCTTTCCTTCATGTCCCACATTTTCTCACAATTTGAAATCTTGTTTGCAGCTCCCAGCCTGTATCTATTTTAGCTATGCCCCATTATCTGAAAATTAAGTACAGCTAGTGAATTGGGCTCAATGAATCTGCTTAAGTTTGCTGTGCACCTCCACAGGAGTCTCATTACCTCTCGGTCTTTGTGATGTCAATAGCTACAGGAAGCTCCAGCTTTAGATGAAAGTCCACCCAAGCCTGTCTATGTTCATTCCTATCTTAAAGACACATTGTTCATTGTTCTTTTATTCATCTCTTTTTAACCTATAGGCATTTTACATTAAATTCTAAATGTTTTTCCATGGAGCATGTATTGCATCTTTTCTCAATCTGTTCTGTGTTAGCAAGTAGTTTGAACTTGGTAGAATTTTGTACTTCATTTCCCAACTCATGATCAACTAGCATTATAACATTCCTGAGTTTCCATCTACTCAGACTCTCAGAAATGGAAACCATTGCCCAAGTCAAAACATGCTTTTAAACTTAAGAGGCTCTGACCTTATTTTATAAGATAGAAGTTCAAGAGACACTTGATATTTACTGCAATACTACAGAGACACAAGGAAGTATTGCTAAAATAAAATATCAAAACTAGATTGAGAGTCTCACGAACTTGAGATTTAGTTCAATGTCAGATAGCTGACCTATCACGTATAGACCTTTGGTTCAATCTCCAGCACTAAGAAAAAACCCTGAGAGACTCCTGTGGTAAAATAAGAATAATAATAATCAAAATTTACTAGTATATGACAAAATCAGTTAAGTCAATAAATGCAATATGCATGCTACAGGTTTCACTAGGCCATTAGAGCATTAAATTGAATATATAGTTAACTGGGACTTCATTTCCCCCAATGATAGCCAACAAATGTTTAAGCCAATGAGTCTGAATTATAATAATTTAAACATCTTTACAATAATAAAACTAGAAGTTTTAGTATTTTGTTGAAATGTAATTGATTCAATTACTTTGGAAAAAAGTCTATGGCAATCTTTAGATACAGCAATGTATGCATATAGTATCTGTAGGCCCTTTCCTATTTCTTGAACAGAATATTTGTTTGAAATTCAAATTCTTTCCTATTGACCTCTTTATCTGTTGGCTCAACATTTATTAGCTAATTACTGACAGAATAAGAAAGATTTTTTTCTTGATCTGTTTCTCTCCAAACCAAGAGTAAGATAAATTTCTTTCTAACTTAAAATGATCAGACTTGAACACTTCAACAAAAAAAGGAAATTATAAAATTCTGATGATATCTAAATGCATTATTACCTTGTCAAGCAATGAAATCTTTATCACAAGTAGAAAATAAACAAATCTGATAAAGGTAAGACAAAACTAATGAGGGTAGATGATATTTTCTAGCTTAAAATCAGTCATCTAATATCTTATTAAAAATTTTTAAAATGCATGCCAGGATATCAAATTCTTCATGTTTGAATTAATAATTATAATAATACAAGTTCATCCTTTGGAAAATAATTTAAAACCCCAGAAAATGTTTATTAGCATCTGTTGATTATATAAAAAAACTATGAGGAAATATAATAAACATTCAATTGTGAAATTATATATAATAGATTTGTATAATAAAATGTTGTCCAGATATTAGAATTTCTGTTTGTTTTAACAAATCTTCTTTGAGAACTGTAATAAGATTGAGGAAGTTTTCTAAAATATTAGTGATTAGTTACTTTTCTCACTTCTGGAACAAGTAAACTAAGTAAGCAGTGAGGGTTTGTTTTGGCTTAAAGTTTAAAGGCACACTCTGTCATGGCAGAAAAGGCATGGGCGTGGCAAAGACTTGAGCCCCTGATAATACACATTTCATTGCAGCTGAGAAACAGAGATCAACAAATGTTCATCACCTAGCTTTCTTTTTGTCATTTAGCCAAGGAGCCCAGCAAGAAGAATTGTGCTGGTTACCACAAAGATGTGTTTTTGCACCTCAATTAACCTAATTCAGAAACTCTTACCAGGATGCAAGAGGTATATTTCCATGGTGATCATGAATATTATCAAGTTCACAGTCAAGATTAGATATCTAAGTAAGAGACCCTAGAGAGTAACAAAGTACCTCCAGCATCATTGGTCATTGCTGAGTACCATGAAGTGTGTCAAATTGAGTGTGTTACATCTTCCGTGTCATGTTGTTTTCTAACATCCTAATGTAAGTAGTTATGAAAACCATTTTTCAGACTGCTAATATTTGAGCAAAAGGTTTGCTCAGGCCTGTAAAGACAATTGAGCAGTTGATCACTTATTGCACAATCATGAGCATTAGACTTTGGATGACAGTATTCATATAGTAATGTCTATAAGTGGCTGTATCCAACATGCAAACTCTAATAGTGAGTTTGGAGTGATGAAGCACTCTTATTTGACCATCATGAACCCACATGTGCTTACTTCTTCATGTTAGACATTATAATGATTAGTAAACCTGTGAGCTGTTGGAACTGTGGCAATTCCATTGTTATGGTTTTTGTCTCTAGTTGTGTTTCAGTTGTCAGTAGAATCTGGACTGTAAATCAGCGGCTGAGGACAGCAAGCATCATTAGTCCTGAGCGTCAAAATAAGTTGCTAATAAATGTTCCATTAGGAATTATTAAGGTAATGACCTTGCCACAAATATTAGAGAAGGATTTTGTGATAAAAATAGTTATTAGTAATTTTATCATATATTTTGAAATTATATTAGTTATACCCAGGGTTAAGCCATTTTAATAACTAGAAGTTATACAAGTGTTATGCAGAGAAAAATTGTAAACAAGCATGTCTATATAATATGATAGCTCAAACACAAGGCTGATGGAAAATGATATATAACAAAGAGAATGATAATAGTCAGATGATAGATAATAGAAATGATAAATTATCTACAGTAGAAGATAGATAAATAAAGAGAGGGATTGATGAAAGATGAAAGAATAAGACATATTAGAGATAACATATAAAAGGGGTGATAGACATATGATAGATTATAGATAGATAATATTTAGATAAAGAGGAGATATATAGATGATAGATACATGACAATTATACATAGACACAATAATCAGATAAATAATAAAAAATAACTGATAAAATTATGACATATTTAGTGGTGCATATACACATACACTGATAAAGAAATTTGTATGTATGAAGTAAGAGAGAGAACAGGCCCAGAGAAAATCCATCTATTCAGATTGGTTGTATTGTATAGCAGTATCTATAATAAAACCATCCTAGACAAACAGTTAATTAGGTTAAATGCCAAAAATTCCTCCCTCCTGTACTTCAGGAAGGATCAACTCTTATAAACTGCAACTGTATTAGTGTGCTCCGTAAATTAGGCTACTTAGAGTAGCCCCTCTCGTTTCTGTGCTGTACAGCTCTGCACAGCATTTAGTAATAACTTAGCTGCTGGTGGAAACCCCCCAAGGGCTCTATTTGTTTGAGCTTTTAATTAAATTGCTGGAAGCAAACAATAACCCCACCAGATTATATGAGACTCCTCATTGCACAAGACAATGAACTTAACTTTTACTTTTAACTGAAAATCACTTCTCTAAATAAAAACATCGGGTTCTTTTGTTCTCCTAAAATTAATATGAAAGGGAACATCTTTAGACATATCTCTGCTATAAAATGGGACATAACAAAGCATAAAGTCTTTCTGTCACCTACAGCAAGGTGTCTAGCTTCAAGTTTTATATGAAAAATTCATCTACATATTCTAACTCATTACTTGTCCTTTGTGAGTAAAGTCATTTTTTTTTATTATTGAAGGACTACTTCCTGAAAGTGACTTAGAGTTTAAACATAAATGCCCCAGAAAAAAAAAATAACTGAGCTGAACTAAAATTATTAAAATATCATGTAGAACAATGACCATTTTTTGCACAACTGTGGGGACATGAGTTAATTTTATTATAATATTTCATCCATATATTAAAAGGGGAATCATTAAGAGATCAGAAGATTTTTCCCAAAGCTTTAAGAGTTTTGGAAAAGAAAACAAACAAAACCAACCAATCATTTAGAGAAAACATATGCTATGATTATGTTTCCTGAAGAAGACATTGGATGATCACCATAATAAATATTAGCATACAAAAGTTCCTTTTAGCTTCTTATCCTGATAATTGAGAGAAAAAGCCCAGACTTGAAATCTATCAGGAAGCAAACTCTTGGCAGAACAAATGAGAATATAAATCTAGCAGTGTATTCTATCAGCAGATTACCTTCCATTGAATGAACCACCTGTCTTCTAAGCATTCAAAGGAAGCTGTGTTCGTCTGTCAAAAGCAGAACTAAATCCACTAGAAATATGTTGTGAGCATGAAGTACCAGTCAGTATTCATAATACCCCTTTTTTGTTCCTATCATTGCCCTGTCCACAGACCTCCAATGTGACAAATTTAAACTCTATTACAGCTGTGAAAATATGTGTTGTGGTTTGAGTGTCCCATAAAGGACCAAGAGGTGGTGTGAGTAAAGGCTCACTCTTCAGAGTGGTACTCTTGGTAGGTAGTCATGGAACCATTAAGAAGTAGTATGGTGTGTAGCTTTTAGGAAACTGAAGGCATAACATAAATTCTTACAAGAGGTTGTTTTCAAAGGTGCAAACCTGCTTCCCTGAACCCTCTCTCTTTAATTTCTGATTGAGCTAGGATGATTGAAGTGTGGTCACTTTAGTGGTACTCTCTCTCCATGCACCAGTAACAGAACATAGTCAATTTGTATCATGCCTTGACTCTTAAAAATTGTCAAGTAGAGAGGTCTTTAAAAAAGTATCCTGCTTCAGGTATTTTATTGTAGTAATTGAGAAATAAAGTTTCATTGTAGAATAAGTAAAACCAAGATTTCACTGTTGCTGTAAACAATCCATGTGTCTATAATCAAATGAATAACCATTCTGTGTCATCACAGAACCTACATCCAACCTTGAATAAAGATGGAGGCAGAGATCCATGGCTGAGCACTGGGCCCAACTACTAGTTGAGAGCAGGGAAGGAAAGTCTATATGAAAAGGGAATAGGGATTATGAGAAAAATTCTTACAGTGATGACTGGCTGGAACTCTGGGGAGCTCACTGAATCAAGAACAGTCACTGGGAAACCATTGGAAAAAAGTGCTAGACCCTCCTATGATAAGTAACTGTGGTAACTGTCGACTGGCATGGGCAGTATGTGAAGCCTCAAGGGGTGGGATGAAACTGTGTTCCTGTGCATGGGCTGGTACTTTGGAGCCCATTACCTGCAGAGGACCGCCTAACCCAGTCTTGATATTGGAACTAGGAAATTGGACTTGCTTGGAGTGGATTCATCACACTGAGCTGACACACCTTGAGATTTGCCCTTTTTGGAGAGGGGATAGGGGGAGAGGGTAGGCTGATAGCTGACTGAGAGGGAATAGGAGGAGGGAAGGGAGGGGGAGCAGGGGGATACATGGGAAAAAAGACTTGTTTATAAATAAAAAAACAAATTAAAAAAATCCATGTGTCTGGAAGCTATTCTCATCTTTGCTCTGCTATTGGCTCAAATATATGTTATTGAGTACATATTTTCTTGTTCTTAAGACTTTCAAAATTAATAACAATATCCAGAATTTTTTCATTTCTTTGATTCTTTAGATTTTAATTAGTACATTTGATTCATTGGTATATTTTTAAATTTAGTCTTCTCTCATATATCCTGACCACAGATTCCCCTCCTTCTGCTCCTCCTAGCTACCCACGCCGTCTCTCTCCTTCAATTCTGCCCTTCTCTTTCTCTCCAGAAAAGAGAAGTCCTCCCAAGTAGAACAAGCATGTTTTTGCATGCATCTGCATAGAGATTTGAGTGTTTGAATGCATGTGGAGGCCAGAGGTTGGTGCAAAGTACTTTCTACTCCCCATCTACATCTTATTACTTGAGTCAGGGTCTTTGCCTGAAGACCCCATACCTCAACAATAGGCAAGGCTGGCTGTTCAGTGAGCTCCAGAGATATACATGTTTATTCCCCCAACTAGTTACAGAAATACACAACTGTGCATTTTGTTTTGTTTTGTTTTTAATGTGAGTGTTAGGGATTTGAACAAAGGTCCTCATGTTTATGTAGGAAGCACTTCATAAATCAAACCATTTCTAGAATCCTTAAAAAGCATGTTTATAGCTTTATTGCTTAACAAGTAATTTTTTTTATTATTTTAAATTATGTTTATATGTCTGTGTGTCTATGTGAGAGTGTGGAAATGTGAGTATCATGCCTCTGGAGACCAGAATATTAATGACAGTGGAACTGGAGTGACAGGTGCTTTTATCCTGGATGTCTGCCAGAGACCAAACCCTGGTTTTCTGGAAGAGCAATGCTAAGCTATTTCTTAAGGCATGTATTATTTTATTTATCATTGCACTAACAGTCAGAGAGATATTTAAAATACCTAAGGAGTGGAGTCCTAATTAGCTTGGTTCACTTATCTTTTTAAAAATATTCTGAACTAGAACACAGGATGAATACAAGACTGAATGAACAATGATTTTCCAAATAAAACCCTGCTTGAATGTTATAGAATTAAAAAACTCTTTGTGGATAAATTAGAATAGGTATATATTTATATATGCATATATGTACACATATATACTATATGTTACAAGTGTATATGTATGTATATAGGTGCATATTATGTAAGTGTAAGCGTGAATGTTATGTCTATAGAATCTAGGCTAATTCTGTGTGCATGCATGTATGTGTGTTTCTGTGCCCTTGTGTATGCTTATGTGTGTGTGTTTTAATTCAGACTTCTTAGTATGTTTATATTTCAGAAGAGCTGAGTCTATAAACATCTTTTGTTTCATGATTCTACCACAGATGAAGTTTTTCTATTCTTTTGAAAGGAAAGATGAAGAACCTTGTGTTGTACAGAAACTCTGCTCTTTTCCTTGATAAGTTCTATAAAAGCCTGACTGTGTTCCTCTTCCTCAAACCCCTGAGAAAGAATCCTTGTTCTCTTTCTTTAGCTGAGAAACAAAAGGACCAGAAGAGATGAAAGGGATAGTGAAAGGCTCAGTAAGAAAAGATGCTTGCAGCACATCCTGGCAACCTGAGTTAAATCTTGATAGCACAGTGGAAGAGAGGACTCCTGAACCACACCACACCGCACGCATGCACGCGTGCACACACACACACAGACCTATACACACATAAACACACACACACAGACCCATACACATACACACACACAGACCCATACACATACACACACAGAGACCCATATACATACACACACACACAAACACAGAGAGAGAGACCTATACACATACACACACAAACCCATATACATACACACACACACAAACACACAGAGAGAGAGACCCATACACATACACACACACAGACCTATACACACATAAACACACACACACAGACCCATATACATACACACACAGACCCATATACATACACACACACAGACCCATACATATACACACACACATACACAAGAGAGAGAGAGAGAGAGAGAGAGCCATTCACATACACATATACACACACATACACACACACAGAGCCATTCACATACACACACACACACACATACACAGATGCATACACACACACTGACCCATACACATACAGAGAGATAGAGAGAGTCATTCACATATACACATACACACACAGAGCCATTCACATACACACACACACACACACATACACACACACACACACACACACACACAGAGAGAGAGAGAGAGAGAGAGAGAGAGAGATGCATACACACACAGAGACCCATACACATACAGAGAGATAGAGAGAGTCATTCACATATACACATACACACACACACACACACACAGAGCCATTCACATACACACACACAGACACAGACACACAGAGAGATCCATACACACACACACACACACACACACACACACATACACACACACACCCATACACGTACACACTATAATAAGATAATTTAAAGTAAGTCTTCCTTGGGGAGCCCATACCCACACTTGAGTGTGTTCCTTCTTTTGACCACTTTCTCTTCTAATCCTCATGTTTAGACCTGTATTAAACATCACTAATAATGTCTCCAACTCTGATTAATTTTAAAAACAAAAGACATTAAGCAGCTTGCCAAAAACTGAAGAGGAAGTCTCTGGGCAGGTTAAGTCTATGAATCCAAGCAAGCATGATCTCCCATTAGTACTTTCTCTCAACCAGAGTAAGAGGGTGTTGCTTAAAGGAACCCAGAGAGGAAAAGGGAGACAGCAAATCATGGAACTTCCTCTGCAAGCCATCTTCAGCTTGTCATCAAATTCTGATTTTTTTTCTCCTTGAAGACAATGACAATAGGACAAAAATCTTTCTCTAGGCAATATACTATGGAATTTTAAGCATTAATCATTTGTCCTGATTTCTACTGGGAATTTATCTAAAAACCTTGGGAATCATACCAGGTGTCATTGCCCCAGCATCTCCTTCTTTACAAACTCCAGAGATACAGACTGCTGTGATTTGGGGTTCCCCATGCAGCACTGCAAGGTACACTCACAGACTGCTTTGTGTTTCAGAGATTGTTTGAAATCCATTTCCTCATCCAGTTAATCCTTCTTATACAACTTGTAAATGTAACCTGCTTGAGAAGATCACATGATCTTCTCTCATTAGGCAGCAGTTACATGGCACAAGTCAACAGAGAATCCACACAAATTTACCAAAGCTAAGAGAATAACAAATGAGAGAACAACCATTGTCTGCCTACCTTCAATTCCATTATATTTTCTCTTTTTTCTTTATTCAACATGTTTTAATTTGATTAGACCAAAGAACAAAGACTATGGTGCTTTCTTTCATAGAGATGCTGACACCATGGGACTGCAAGACTATTTCTTCAGTGATTTTAATTTAAATTGTGTATAATCTCCTAAATGATGGTATTTCAAAATGATGACAATTAAGATGATAAAACAGCAGCCCAAAGACTAAGTTTTCATTTCATTTTTGCCTTTAGAAATATACATGAGCCTTTGATGCACTACAATGTGTGTGAAGGTGTCTCTGTTCTCACGGTGTGATGAAAAGACCTTCAAACAACTTTGCAACAATTTCTAATTCCCCCTTTCCACATGTTAAAATGATCTACTCCCCACTAGTTAATATGTTAAATATTTTGCTGAACGTTGGCCCTGGTTTTGTCTAGGCTCCTTCCAGCACTTCTATGACTACCAGGCATCTTCACTTAGGCTACTTACCTTATCTCTTCAAATTGTAGTTTTCTGCTGCATAAACTGAAAATTATACTTATGGCTATCCCTCAGGATCTGCAAGAGATTACCTGGGATCTTGCATTAAAAGTTTGCCTAATTCTGAGTACACAATAGGTATTTCTGCTAACTGTGACTTCTGAGCTTTATGATAATTTTTCAACAATACTGTTTGTCATTTAGAATATGGTAAACTTCAGAGAGTTGAAGTGATGACCATAGCTGGCTTCTTCCCCTATTTGAATGCACCTGCATTTAGGCTTGAGTTTCTTGCTTGTTAGTTTGTCTGGATGCATCACACTTGATGTCAGAATATAAGACCACTTTCTGACTTGAAAGCAGAAGAGAAGGCAAGGGGTCCCATAGAGACATGATGAGACATGGAAATGGAGGAAATAGGTTAGATATACTGATTGCATATATGTATAAAATAGAATGAAATATTTTGAAATGAATTACTATTCATGATATTCTTTAAAGTCTTAATGTCTTTAAGCAAGAAAAATGTAGTAAGAAGTATACAAGTAAATACAACTATGACTGTTAGCTTATTTGTAAATAAAGGGAAAATATAAAACTAGAGTATTAACAAAAGGGAAGTATTAAACAGGAGAATTTTTACAACTGCTTGTTTGTTTTGAGCTTTTGAGACAATGTACTATTATGCCCAAAGCTCAAATCCCAAAGCTGAGACAAGGATGTCTGGAACGCAACAGCAAGGTTTATTGGCAGTACAGTACCAGACAGTCAGGGAGCTTATCTAAGCTTCTGTGGTAACAGATCAAGTAGAATTGGCTGTCCTTGGTTACAAGGTATTTTCTTTTGTTTTTAATTAATTAATTTATTTTTAAGGATTAAACATAATTGACCAATTCTTAACCAAATTAAACAAAAAAGGGAAGACTTACTTCAATAAAGCTAGAAATTGAAAGGCAAGCATTATAACAGATATGAATGTAATTCCAGAAAATCATAAGGACACACATTATAAATTTGTTTTGATAAATTAAAGATTCTGAAAAAACTGGTGAGTTTTAGATAGCAAAATTAAACCTAAATTCAATGAATGATTTTAGCAAGTGCATACTTCATAACCTGCTTGAAATACTAATAAAATACTCCATACTAAAAAATAAAACAGCAATAACAGAAACAAACACAAGAAAATATGGACTTACCATAGAATTCTACTATAACTTAAAAAACTAAGACAAATACATATCATATAATTCTATAAAGCTTAAAAAATAAACAAAGCCTTTAAAACTTACAAAGCCAATGAAACCCTGATATAAATCATAGTATTTCTTTTTTAAATTTTTAATATATATTTATTATTTGGTGTTTTTATATCATGCACCCCATCAAACTCAGATATCAGACCTCTCAGTATCATGCCCACTTTTATGATCTCCCCATTAATAAAACTGCCCATTCATGCTGCTCATTTACTTACTGTATCATAATTCAATTCCCTGTGGCCGACCCTTAAAGAAACCAGGTCTTTCCTCACCCACACCTCTGCCAGAGGCCATCAATGCAGAAGTGAGGCATTATGTCATTTGGCATAGCTTCTAGTCTTGAGTTCTTATGTACAATGACATCTCTCACTCTTTTTTATTTTTTTAAAGGCCACTAATGAGTTAGTACAACCCCTGCTTCTCTTTCTGGGATTGTGATACCTTGGTCAGGCTGTATGTCTTTAGGGTATATGCCTAAGAGTGGTATTGCTGGATTCCTGGGGAGATTGATTCCCAATTTTCTGAGAAACCGCCATACTGCATTCCAAAGTGGAAGAACAAGTTTACACTCCCACCAACAATGGAGGAGTGTTCCCCTTGCTCTGCGTTCTCTCCAGCATAGGCTGTCATCTGTGTTTTTAATCATAGCCATTCCGAACAGGTGTAAGGTGGTATCTCAAAGTTGTTTTTATTTGCATTTCTCTGATAGCTAAAAATGATGAACACTTTCTCAAGTGCCTTTCAACCACTTGTAATTCTGCTGAGAATTTCCAATTTAATTCTGAACCCTATTCATTAATTTGGTTATTAAGTATTTTGGGCTCTAGTTTCTTGAGTTCTCTATATATTTGAGAGATCAATCCTATGTCACTTTTAGGGTTGGTAAAAATCTTTTCTCATTCTGTAGGCTGTCATTTTGTCTTATCGACTGTATCCTTGGCCTTACAGAAGCTTCTCTGTTTTAGGAAGTCCCACTTATTGATTGCTGTTCTAAGTTTGTGTGCTACTGGTATTATATTTAGGAAGTGGTGACCAGTACCAATGTGTTGGAAGGTATTTCTTGTTTTCTTTTCCATCAAGTTCAGTGTAGCTGGGTTTATAGTTAGGTCTTTGATCCACTTCAATTTAAGTTTTTGCAAGGTGATAGGTTTGGATCTATTTGCATTTTTCTATACACTACCATTCAATTATGCCAAGACTATTTGTTGAAAATTTGTTTATATGATTGATGACATTTAGAGTTTTCTGTATGTTGAACCATTATGAAGCCTATTTGATCATGGTGAATAACTTTTTTTATATGTTGTTGAATTTGGTTTCCCAGAATTTTGTTGAGAATTTTTGCATTAATGTTCATGAGAGAAAATGGTCTGTAATTCTATTTCTTTGTTGTGTCTTTGAGTGGCTTGGGTATCAGGGTTATTGTGGCCTTATTAAAGAGTTTGGCAATATTCCTTCGGTTTGTACTGTATGGAACAGTTTGAGGAGTATTGGTATTACCTCTTCTTTGAATGTCTGGTAGAACTCTGACTAAAAGCATGTGGGCCTGGGCTTTTCATTTGGGAGGCTTTTAATGACAGCTTCAATTTCCTTTGTTGTTATAGGACTGTTTAGGTCTTTAGTATGATCTTGACTTAATTTTAGTAAATGGTACCTGTCTAGAAAGCTGTCCATTTCTTCTAGGTTCTCCTTTTTTGTGGAATATAGACTTTCAAAGTATGACCTGATAATTCTCTGGATTTTCTGGGGGTATGTTGTTACATCCCCCTTTTTGTTTCTGATTTTGTTGATTTGGATACTCTCTGCTTTTTGGTTAGTTTGGATAAGGGTTTATCTATTTTGTTGTCTTTCTCAAAGAACCAACTATTTGATTCATTGATTCTTTGTATTGTTCTTTTTTTTTCAATTGTATTGATTTCATCTCTAAGTTTGATTATTTCCTGCCATCTACTCCTTTTAGGTGAGTTTGCTTCTAATTTTTCTGTGGCCCTCAGCTGTGCTGATAGTTTTCTTGTGTGGGATTTGTCTTTCTTTTCATATAGTCATCTAGTATTATGAATTTTCCCCTTAAGATTGCTTTCATTGTATCTCATAAGTTTGAGTACGTCATGAATTCATTTTTATTAAATTCTAGAAGTCTTTGATTTCTTTATTAATTTCTTCCTTGACCAAGAGTTAGTTCAGTTGAGTGATGTTTAGTTTCTATGAGTTGGTAGACTTTCTGTGATTCTTGATGTTGTTGAACTCTAACTTTTGACCTCAGTGATCTGAAATTGTACAAGGAGTTATGCACATTTTTTGGTACCTGTTGATATTTGCTTTATGACCTAGTATATTGTCAATTTTAGATAAAGTTCCGTAGGGTGCTGAGAAATATGTATATTCCCTTTTAGGGTAGTTCAGCATATATCTACTAAGTCGTTTTGGGTCATAACTTATGCTACTTCCCTTATTTCTCTGTGGAGTCTCTGTCTGGTTGACCTATCCATGGGTGGAAATGGGGTAATGAAGTCTCCCACTATTAATGTGTCAGTTTTGACATGGGGTTTAATCTTGAGAAGTGTTTCTTTTACTGTAGGTGGCCTTGTGTTGGGAACATAGACATTCAGGATTGAGATTTTGTTTTGGTGAATTTTTCCTGAGATGAATAAGTAGTGACTGACCTTCCTGATCTCTTTTTATTGATTTTAGTTTAAAGTCTATTTTGTTCGCTCTTAGTATGGCTACCCCAGCTTGTTTCTTAGGGCCATTTGATTGAAAAGTCTTTTCGCAACCCTTTACTCTGAACCTGTGTCTGTCTTTAAAGTTAAGGTGCATTTCTTGTATGCACCAGAAGGATGGTTTCTGTTTTTGTATCCATCGTGTTGGGGTATGTCTTTTCATAGATGAATTGAATCCATTGATATTAAGGGATATTAATAACCAATGATCAGTATTTCCCATCATTTTTGGCAGTAGCTTGTATTTCCTTTTTTTCGGGGAGGGGATTCTTCTGTGGGCTTATCAACTGTCTCTGGTTACATTTGTGTTCCTGGTTTCTTTAGATTGGAGTTTTCCCTCTAAGGCTTTTTGTAGGGCGGTATTCATGGTTAGGTTTTGTTTAAATCTGTTTATGTTGTGAAATAACTTGTTCACTCCATCTATGTTGATTGAGAGTTTTGCTGGATACAGTAGTCTAGGTTTGCATCCATGCAATTTAATATCTGTATATTATCTGACCAAGACTTACTTGCTCTCATTGTTCCCATTGAATAGTTGGGTATTATTCTGATGGGTCTGCCTTTATAGGTGATTTGACCTTCTTCCTTTGCAGCTCTTAGTATTTTTTCTTTGTTCTGTAGGTTTAGAGGTTTGATTATTATATGGTGAGCAAACGTTTTTGGTGGGTCTAATCTATTTGGCATTCTGTAGTCTTCTTGTATTTTTATCGGCATTTCCTTCTTTAGGTTGGGGAAGTTTTCTTCCATGATTTTGTTGAATGTATTTTCTGGGCCTTTGAGCTGGTATTATTCTCTTTCTTCAATTCCTGTTATTCTCAGGTTTGATCTTTTCATAGGCAAAAGCTACAACAGAGTCAGTTGCTTAGGGGCATGGTGCTGGTGTGCTATTGATTGGACCGTGGTCATGGACTTTATGCCCCAGTTTATCTTTGGACCCCATCTAAACCCTACCTGGACCCTACCTGGGGTGTCTGATTTTTCCCAGAACTGTGCAAGCAAGAATCTACTTTTCTTCCAAAAATAGGCAGGCCCTCTGCTAGGTTTATTCTTTTAGTACATGTTCTTTTCCCAGGACTAGTCAGACATGACTATTCTTCTCCCAGAACTGGGTAGGCTCCTGTTGGGAATGCAAAACTAACCTTTATTTTACCTTTTTATAAAATAGCTACTAAAAAGAAAAATGGGTTTTCTTAAGCTAAGTTTGTTATCTTCAGGTACCATGTGAGGACCCCTGTTTCAGGGTCAGATGTTGGAACTGTCTCTATCCTGAGGGCCTTACTAGCTCCCATTGTGGGAGAGTATAAAAAACTCCTACAGCAAAGACACATTCTCAGGGGACAAGTTAAAACAGCAAGTCTTTTTCCCAGACCCTCATCTCAGTCAGGGGAAAGGGTTTTGATTTGCTAGTATCTGCAGCTGCAGGTGGTGGTCTCTCCATGGTCTTGCAATGTTGTAACTGGATTCCTCCCTCATCAAGACCACAGGTTGGCTTATGCAGAATTGCTAGAAGCAGAGGTCTTAAGATACCAGTTATCACCAGTTTGTTCTGGCTGAGGCCTGGCTGGTATCTAGGCCCTTAGTCGCCTCTGGGGCCTATTCCTTCCATAGTCTCACTCGGAACTTCAACTTAAAACACTCTTCCTGCTTTAGCCTCCTCAATATTTTAAATGCTAAGGAATTACCACCACAGCAGCCTTAGACCTCTTTATACCTTTTTTGTTGTTGTTTGATTGACTGATAATTTTGTTTAAATGTGTTTTTGATGTTCTGACCATACAACCATCTTTTCCCTAAACCTATGCTGAACTGGATCATCTTGGTACCTATTCTTCCTCTGCCAGGAAAACAGTGAGCCTTGGAGGAAGAGACATGCGTCCCAATTTTTGTAAAGCCACCAGTTCCCCTAGCAGAGACTAGTGCGTAACTGAGACAGCAGCTCATAAATTCTGCTACATTGGTTGTCCGCAGACCATAGCCTGAGTCTGAATCTATGGTCTTCTCTCTCAGGAAGATCTGTATATTGAAGGTTGGGCCTGAGAGCGTGTATTTTTGAGTTTATGCATGATGCTGATACAACTGTTCTTGGTGTTAGATTTTGAAAGCCACCTCTCTGTGGGGTTCTATCAAAGCTAAAGTAGGATTCTCATATTAAACACAACAAAAACAAAATTGCTATTTCTTTCACATTAGATAAGAAGCCACTTTTTATTATTGCAACTTTCAGCTATTATCAATAATTGGAAGCATCAAAGACATATTAATATTTATGCTATATAGCAAATTGCTTAAGTATTTATTAATATTTAAAGTATGTTTATGGTAAATTTATGTAGACTTGAAAATAAAATATTGATTGGATTAAGAGGAACTGTCTTTTGAGAAGTTGAGAGTGTGATAGAAATAAAGTTACTTTCTATTGCTATAAAGATGATAAATTTGTGTAATCTATAGTTTAAAATAACAAGATGCTACAATACAAAAAGCAAAAAATGACAATTCAGCAATTATAAAATTTTAATTTCTTAGAATTTAGCTGGTGATCTTAAAGTATTTCATCCTATGTATGTCCTTCCAAGGAATTTCTGTTGGAAATTGTAGGTATGTGACAAATTTGAAATAAATTTTCAAATACATTTGGTAAATTATTTTCCTTGACCAGCAATTTTATTTTTTATGTTTTCTACCTTGCTAGGACATTGCACACTCTCTGTAATTCCAGCACAGGGAAGATGGAGCCAGCTAGGTCTCTGTGAGTATGAAGGCTACCTAGTCTACAAAAGGACAAAAAAACTACAAAATAATTAACAAAAAACAAATAAAAAGTATCACCTTCTCTCTCTTTTTAATGGAAAGTAGACTAATTTATCAATAAGAGATTAGATAGAGTCTAAATTTCTATTTTTCTCTCTTACCTGGTGGCTTATTTCAAATACTCATTATAACTCTACTGGTTTAAACTAGTTAAGGCAGGCTTATAATCATGTTAAACAAGGCAGATTTCTTGTTTATTTTTTAAATATTTATATTATCTACTTTGAAATTCAGTTAAATTCTGACTGGCCAATACTTTGACAATAAACTTAGCTAACGTCATTTATATCGCATTGGCCTCAGAAGGTGAGGGATGGATGTTACATTTAGACTTAATGTCCATGATTTATTTATTTATTTATTTATTTGCAGAATACTGAAAAATATATTTTCTTACATTACCAACCTGCATATTTTAAACCTGGTTCTTTCTACCCTTCTGGACTTGTGCTTTCACAACACGTGTGTTCCTTCACTCATGGGTACATAAGATTGTATTGTGAAATTAGGAAAATGATATAAGATGTGCACTGTAATTAAGGCAAACATCTCAGTGAAATGTTATTCAGCTTATTAAAGTAATATTTATGAACAGATTGTGGGACATAGAAGTTAATTAGTGAACCACACACTAAAAATATCAAAAATCTAAGTGCCCTATAAATCAGAGTGGTGAATTGCATAAATCCATTCACCCATTCACTCTTACTCACTTAATAAATACAAACCTATAATGCGTTCTATTAAAAATAAAATTATCTATTAAAATCTAAGATTTATTCAGATAATGTTCTGTCAATTTTATCTCTTTTTTGATATTATAATTGCTGTGATCCAACATTTTTAATTAATCCAAGAAGATACAAGAAGTTACCTACCATAAAGCAGATTTAATACAGGGCAGCACGAGAGAAGTGGTGCTGGAGCTGATTGATCTGGGCTACAGAATAGATTCAGAAGCTAAATTTGTGACCCTGAATGTCAGTTGAAGCAAGTATTTAAGCACAAAAATCACAAACATTTGTTGCCAAGTTACAGTTATATTTTTCACCAATCAGAAATCAAGGATAAGGGGATTTCCATAAGTTTTTCATCATTGTCAACCAACATATAATACATGCTTTTCAGTATAACCAATCAGATTCACTTATTCTTTCTGTTGTTAGGAATATCTATAATGTTTCTGGAGAACTAAATATGCATGATGATTATTTCTATGGTTTAAGGATGAGGTCAGTCAGCCATTGGAAGAACTCTTGATCCCGTAGGGCTTGGCAATTGATGTGTGATGTCTGAACATTGTTTCATCCTACAGATAAAATGGAGTCTGATATCAAAATGGCATTACTTAGGACAAGGTTCTTTGTGCCTGTTCCCAACATTATTACAACATTTCTCCCTCTTTTTTTCTTCTGTCAAAATCTCCTATGTACTCCTCTATTCTCTCTTTCACATATGATGTGTCATATTTATTAAAATATAATGTGCTTGATTATGCCATGTTATCATTGGCAATGATCTGCTTCTTGCCAGTTATAAGTCTTTCATAAAATGTATTCCTGCATGTGTCTATTCAGCAAACTTTTGCTGATGATTTGGTCTGGCAGCATGGCTGAGGTCAAGTAGCCATGCATTTGCCAGGGGGGTTTCTCTAAAGCAGTAGATGTTAAAATTATGTAATAGAAAATTTAATGCTGAACCTGTTTGAATCCATTCAAGAGAACTGATTCTTTTCTGGGATGTTCCACCAGAGTCCTGATTTATTTGGGGAGCAGCATACTGGAATTTTGGGTGATTCTTCACTGTGCTCAGTTGACCCAGAGTTAGGCAGCGCTGTAAGGATAATTCATAATTACAACCCTTCCAGGGTTGCATCAGACAGATGAGTAACCAAGGTCACAGAAATAAATATGTAACACTTCTAGTTCCCACCTTACAATATAATTCTGTAACAGATGCCCCTGTCTTGCATTTTCTGCATAATACACTATCCAGATACCACAGAAAAAAATAAAACTAAATATAAATTTTCTTGTCATTACTCAGAATTTCCACAATCTGTGTATAGTAACCTCTAGGTTTGTACTTATTGGGGAGATTGGTTTCAGAACATTAGAAATGGTACCAGAACACATAGATGCTTAAATATCATTGATGTGACTGTGGTATTTACATAGGATTCATTCACAGAGCCACTACATATCCCATATGTGTTAAATAAACTCATTATCTTAACATCTAACACAATACAATTATGTAAATAATTACTTTACTTTAGTGTTTAATGAATTATAGGAAGATGTATGAGTCTATACAGACCAGTAGAGGCACACACCAACTCATAGAAAAACTCTCATGCATGGATATACACAAATACACATATACATACATAAACACACACATGTACACATATACATCCACAAACACATGCACACACACATACATGTACACAGACTCACAATGATTCTATCTGTGGCTGTTTGACTGTAATCATATAGAATGAAGTTTGTGGCAACCTGTACATGCTTTAGCTTTGATTAACATTTAATCACTATGTCTCACATTTCAGATAACCGAGGGAAATTTATGATTGTTTTCTTTAACTTTGTAATTTCTGCTTCATTTGAAAGACAATATTCTAGTTTCATATCATTTATTTCTAATTATTTACCCACAGTATTATTGTTATTCTTTGTATTAAAAATAAATAATGCCAAGTTCAATAAATTTCCCTTTGTATCCTTCTATTAAATATCCATTATTTGGGCAGAATTTAGGTCTATTTGTTAATGTACCATTAAATCTAATTGAACTTCTCTCCCCTTAAGCAATGCTCCTAGGAATGCATCATGAGCTATTTTTTATTAATATTAAAGATGGCTGACTTATCGCTGAAGTAAAGCAAGTGCATACCACAGCGTAAAGTCATCTAATGACACAATATTGAATTAACCATGCCTTCTAGCTTCTGTAGCTCTCAAAAGCAGATGGGCTTTTGTAAAAAAAAGTATTTATATCTATTGCTACAAGTGAGATTGTGGCACATCTTCAACTCTACTTCCCAAGGAACCAAAATATTTATGGTTGAGAAACACATGTATGTTGTAAATATGTAAATATATGTTTGTAAATATCCATAAATATGTTCACAATATACTGAGACATGACTTACACTTAACTTCAAATTTTCTCTGAATAAACATTCAGTTTCCTAGAGGATTTTACAACTGTGATATCAGAATATTAACTGATATGCTTTTAGTCACTTTTTAAGATTTGTTTATTATGCACACACATATGTTTTTTCTGCATATATATCTATCTACACACAAAAAAGAAGTTATCTGGTCCCATGAATCTACAGTTATAGATAGCTGTGAGCCATCCTGTGGGTGCTGGGAATGAATTCAGACCTCTTTAAGAGCAGCTAGTTTTCTTAGTCATTAAACCATCTTGCCAGCCCTGATTTTAGTCATTTTAAAAATTGTAGTTATGTGTGTTTTAGTTTTTGAATGATTGCTTGCTTACATGCATGTGTACCACATGTATGTTCTGCACATGTGGAAGCTAGAAAAAGTACCAGATTCCCTAAAACTAGTGTTATATTTGAGTTACCATGTAGGCAATGGAAACCAAACCTGGATCCTCTGAGCATCAAAGGTTCTTAGCTACTGTTCCATCTCTTTATTATTTTAGCATGTTTTTAATATGCTAGTATGTCAAGTAAATAAATATGGACGGATTTTAAACACTGTTTTATTATGAACCAAACACCAATTTCCTGAGTCCTTATGGAATCAAGACTTAATATATGTTGCTTTTATTTTTTATGAGGTACACAAAAAGGAGGAAAATTAGACTAATACTAATAAAAAGGAAATAAAAATAAATCAGTGAATGTTAACTCATACATTTAAATGAACAGGTAAAGGCTTTAAAGCAAGCATTCTAAATGAATTCAAGGAACTATGGAAAATATGATTATGATTAATGAGCAGGTAAGAAATTTAGGCAAAGAAATGGAACTATAATACAGAAAAGTTTATTGTTAGGGTTAGGGTTAGGGTTAGGAAGGTAGAGTATCGCAGAGAATAATTCTAACTTATTCTAAGACCTTTTATACCTAATTTATCTCATAATAAATTCTATCCTGGAGGTCTATCCATCTGATACCAAATGATAGTACTTAATATCTTTAATAGTTAAATAGTGTTCATTGAAAACATATGCATTCCTGGCACATATACACACCTTGTTTTTTCACCCACTGATAAAGAGTTTGTTTGAATTAGTATCCTTGTTCTTGTAAAAGTCTTAATTAAGCAGGTGTATCTTCTTGACACACTGATCATAATTCTTTTAGTAATACTCTCAATAGTAACGATGCTCATTCATAAAGTCATCCTAATTTAATGATATCTAAAGGAATCTCCATATTAATTTCCATAATAGTCACGTTGATTTCCTACACTGTCTCCAAGCACCAGATGATTTTCTCATCTGTGAAAACTAAAAGTGATGATGTTATAGAAGTCTGGAGTGATAGTTACAGAGAGTGAGAATGAGATGAAACGGAGGGTGGAAAGGCTTTAGAAATCCACTGTTAAAGTAACACAAACATGAGTTCCTATGCTCCAGGGCAAGTCAGGACAAACACAGTTTAAAATAATCCACTGTTTGTCACAACATAGAATATTTTTAAAATTTTATTCAAGAACTGATGAGATTATTAAATCAGGATGCTACATATGAGTAACCCAGGATTTAAGAGAATGAAGGGGATGGATTATGAGTTCCAAGTCAACATGGGCTACATAAGAAACACATTTCAAAAGACAAACAAAGGAAAACACACACAAAAAAGATAAAAATGTAAGTTTAAAGATGTTTACTATCGAGATGAATCTTTATGAGATGTATATATGAATATAATTTTGCATTCTCTTGTAAAAATGTGTATATTGTTGTAGATGAAATGCTTTGATTTTTATCCAGAATAAAATCACATATATGAGTAATTATTTTACTTCAATATAAATCTATTTAAGTAATATTTCTATTTATTTTCTTTTAATTCTAAGATACAAATTTTGATAAACTATTTTATGCATTCAGTTCTTCACAAACAGAACAACGTCATTTTTCTTTAAGATCTGGATATCTCTGAGTTCAAGGCATCAAAAGCCAGTCAGTGGCGAAATACACTATTAGTCCCTGCACTTGTAAGGCAGAGGCAGAAGTGTCTCTATAAGTTCAAGACCAGCCTGGCCTGATATTACAAAGCAAGCTCTGGGACAGCCAGGGCTGTTACTCTAAAAACCCAGTCTCAAAAAAAAAAAAATAAACCCCAAAAAGAGGTTGGAGAAATAGCTCTGTTCTCTGATATTCCAGGCTAATTTTATTAAATATACAATATATTATCACATTTCAATATTCAAAATTTTAAGATATAAAATTCACAATAGTTCAGGAAATAAATAACCCTTTGAGCATATAGTTAATGAAAATGTACTTTTTCTATTTTTGCTTATATAAGTTTCCTTATTAGATAATAAGCATTTTATAAATAAGATGTACAAAGTTCAATAAAAATTCTCCTTGAAAATGTAGTTTGTGGTAATTAAATCATCAATAATTTAAGTGAAGAATAACACAGTATGGGACATTTTCAGAATTTTGTGAGAGAAGATTTATATAATTGAAGGTAAAAATTTAACCTAAAAACTAAATTATAAGAATAGATATTTTACTATACTTTTAAAGCATAGCACTAAATATAATCACATAAAATAAAAGTACATTTAATTTACCATTTTAATCAAGATGGAGATACTTTGCTATATGCTTCTGAGAAAATTATATCATTTGTACTCATGTACATTACTTCTTTAGTTTGAAAAGTATATTACAGGTCTTTTTTATATCTTTTAATGAAATGAAATACATTTTAATTTTTAACCCCCTCATTTTATGATAACATTAGGAGAATTTCTAAAGTGATCAGCTGACACCAACATTTTAAAACTCTGTTCATTTTAAGTTTGGAATATTATGTTTTCTCTGTCTAATAGATTTATATATGTATTAGAAATCACATAATTTTGAGCAGGCTTATGATAGGAGTTTCATTGGTAACCCCCATGTGAGTCACACAGTAAGAATTTTCCCTAAACTTGGACAATTCTTGGAAATATTATAGATGGCTTCACTTGACATGTGAAGGTTATGAGAAATCTTACAGATATTCAACATGAGGGACTTGAAAGAATATCTCACAACTTTTCATTTAGTATACATAAAGACACGGAACTCCTCCACAAAATATTAACAAATGTAATTAAAGTACATAAGGGAAATTTATTGAATTGATACTCATCTTAAGAGTATGGGTTTCACTTAGTCTTTCAATAACTACATTATGAAAATGAAAAACAAAAGATATCACAGTCCTGTCTATATATTGCTTATGACAATGAGAGGTATCCCTCTCACAGCCAGGTCCATAGCTATAGCAGCAAGAAAGAATTTGTCTTAGAACACCCAGCTGAGTAGATAGATACCCAGGACATGGCTGACCTACCTATAACATAGTTGACGGTCCAGTGGCATCCCTGAGAACAGTGTTTGGGAAGAGCCACTACTGCTCATTCCACTGTGAAAACTACAAAAGGAACTCCTTCATCATGTTCCTGACAGGCATTTCTTGGGCTGGCCCAATTTCTCTTGAGGAGAAGCATCTATACACTATTTACATTTGCCTCAGGTTGTCTACATTCTAACGAGCCCATGTCAGAACCAGAGTGAATTAGGGAAGGTAAATTCATCCCACCTTGAGACTTCACCTCTCCTGATTAGAGAGACTGCTATCAAAATACAAACGGTTAAAAGGGCTGGCAAGAAGGAAAAGAAGAATCTTGTAAGCCGATAGTGGGAATCTGAAATAGTGTGCCATATGGAAAACAGATGGAGTTCCGGAAAGATCTGAAAGTAGTAATGAATATAGATTTCATGACACCTATAATACTTTTCATATACATGTGAACTTGTGACTTTAAACTAATATATCCTAGAGGCCTTGCCACTCAAGTATTACATCAGTGACCAGTTGTCAGTCTAACATTTATAAAATCTTCATAATATTATATAATTTTGTTGCTATTTGTTTTACTTTAGTTTATGTGTATGTGGTTATGTATGCATGTGTTCTGTATGTATGATTTTGTGCTTTAGACAATACAATAGGAATACATTTTGAACAACAAAAGTTGATATATCTTTTAGACTCTATTGTGCTAATATTGCCACTGTAACTCAGTGGTAGAATGCCCACCTTAAAGTTTAATGTATAGTCCCCAGTATTAAGAATGAGGAAACAAAGCAAAGTATACATTTAATATACATATTTATTTTAGAGCATATCTATAGTCTTTATGTCATATATTGAGCAATTATAGTCTTATATATGTAGATTTCCTCTTCCAGATCATATATGGACTGGTTTGTATCTACTTGGCAGTACCATTTGTAAGTTAGTAGAAAATTTGAGAATGGAGCTTTACTGGGGAAAGCATGTCAAAGTGATATGCCTTTAAACACAATACCTTATACAAGGGCCTTTTATTCCACTCTGCTTCTTCTCATCTTCAACCTGGGCCTATACCACCACAATGTTATAAACAAGCATGTGCAATCATGAACTGTAAGCCCAAAAAATATGAACCCAAATAGCCTCCCATTTTTTTAAGTATTTGATCACAGCAACAAAACTGAAATAGCTCATATAGCAATTGTTTCAGCATTTAATTTTAGCCCTTAAAAGTTGTTTAACTTAGAATTTATAAGCAAAATGATAAGTGTATTAGAAGCAAACAATAAAGTTTTGAATATGGCCTCTTTTATAAAAAGATTTTTTTAATTTTATTTTTCATAGTTTTAAGATTTTCTTTTATTTTTGAGATTATATTAATGCGTACACCCATACATATACACATATATACATACATAGTATGCACGTGCTAGTGTGTGTGTGTGTGTGTGTGTGTGTGTGTGTGTGTGTGTGTGTGTGTGTGTGTTATGGTCTGTATCCTGCTCAGCCTGTATGGTATTACTTTATGTATGTCCTCATGCTGAAGATTTGGTATTGGATAAACGACTGCTTTGCTCATCCCTGGGGAAGCATATTTTTTCCACTTTCTGAATTCCTTAGCTGCCTGTATTTATTTGTTGAGGCCTTATGGTTGCTCTCCTGTGCACTTGCATGCCTATTATGCTTTTGTTGTTAATGTTTGGATTTCTTTTCAGTTTTTTTTTTTTTCCCAAGACAGAGACTCTTTATTATGCAACTATGCTGTCTTGGTACTTGCTATGTAGATCAGACTGGCCTGAAAATTCACAGTATCTACCTAAGTCTTCCCCACCTCCCAGTGCTGGGACTAAAGGCATGCACTACCACATCTGACTTGCCATGTGCATTGCTGTTCTCATTATGCTCATGTACAGAGAGTAATGTTGGTGAAACTTTGTAAGTGTATCTTCCGACAATATTAGGAAACAGAATCTCATAACAGATTCCCCAATACTTTAATACTCTTGCTCTTATGATCTTTCTGTGGTCTTACATGCATTCCTCTGAGTGTCAGGGAGTTAGATACTGGGTTATTTTGTAAATGCATCCACTGGGACTGGGCTCCAGAACTCTATAGTTACCTGTGATTTTCTCTAGTGGTCCTTTTTTGCTGTAAAGTAAAGTTTCGTTTAAGGGACTACACTTAGCTGTGGGTAAAAGAACACATATTTAGGTTATAGTTAGAGATTGTGCTACGTTGGTGAATTGATGGCTATAAATTTTCCTCTTAGATCCATGGCTTCACTAGCCCTGGGTAATTGACTAGGTTCTCTATATCGGGTATGGGTCTCTTTTTAAAAGTAGATTTTAAGTTCAATTATAGAGCTGCTTGTTGCCACCAAGGTATGTGTTCTCCTATGGTCCACAAAGGATTATCAGGCTTACTAGTCAGTGATGTCCTTCATACCTGGGTGGGCTTGTTTGTTACCATGCCTTTGGAAACTTGCAGAACACCTTCAGTTGCCATGAAACAAGTTATCAGTGGAGGGAAACATTCAGGCCAGTTCTAGTTCAGGGGTCTCCAGACCCTGTGTCAGAAGTGTATGATGTCATCAGCAATAGAATCTTACCTTCCTCTTCTAGGAGTGGAGCAACTTAGGATCCTAAAAATAACCTGTATTTTTTGAGCAGTTCTTGAACAACCCTGAACAACTCAAAAGAAGGATATTCATAAGCCTTTTGCTTGGGTTTTTAATAGATGGTCTTTGAGGAATCATTGGTAGCCCAGATGAGAAAATTTTGTTTAAACTATATATTTATATGTATGTATTTATATGTATTTATATTTGCAATACAGATTTTTTAGGTAGTTAACATTATGCTTACTTAAAACTTTTTCAGATATCTTCACTTTCACTCTTGTTTTTTCAAATTTTGAGTTAATTGCATCATTAAGTCACTGATTTGAGCTCTTTGCGATTTTTTTTAAATATATAAATGTAAGTACCTAGTGGTATTAATTTCCCTCATAGAAAGTCTTTAATTGTGTCCCAGAGGTTTTGTTGTACTGTGTTTCCATTTTTGTTCACTTCCAGAAAATATGTTAGTTCTTTCTTGGTTTCTTCTCTGACCTAGTCGTTATTTAATTTCCATGAGTTTATGCTTTTGCTAGAGATTTGTTTACTTTATATTTTACATCTTATTGTATTGTGGTTTTACAGGGTGAGTTTTATTTTTATTTTTTTGCTTTTGTACAGTTTTGTTTTGTGTCCTAAGATGCAGTCTATTTTAGAAAACTTTTCTTTGTTGCTGAATAGAATGTGTATTTTTTGCTATTTGAATAGTCTATCTTAAAGATATTTGTTAAGTTTTGATTTTGATATTTGTTTTGATTTTTCTTCTGTTTATTTTTTTGTCCAGCATACCTGGATTGGAGAAAATGGGGTATTACAATATGTACTATCAATGGATTGATATTAATCCTATTAGGTTTATTTAATATTTTATTTGATTAGTTTTATTATATTTAAATAGTAAAATTTTAATTTAATAATAATAGGTTTAGTGTATTTTATTTAATTATAATTAATAATCATAAAATAAATAATTGAATTTAAAAATTGAATGCATTTAATCATTTAATTATTAATTATTGGGCTTAAATCCAATAGTACAATTTTTACAAAACTGGGCACCCCAATTTATATGTTTTTAATAGTCAGCCCTACTTGGTTAACTCTAACTTTGGTTAGAATTAAGTGTCCATCCTTTTCTCCTCTGATTAGATTTAGTTGAAGTCTATTTTGTCAGCTATTAGCGTAGCAACACCTGCTTGCATCCTGGGACCATTTGACTGAAGTCCTATAAACTCTCCTTTGATTTTAGGTGTCTTTATAATCCAGATGTATTTCTTGCAGACAATAGATAAGTAGAGTTTGTTTCTTTCTCCATTTATTTATTCAGTGTTTTTGACTGAAGAATGGAAACAATTGATATTCAAAGTTATTAATGAAATGTGCTGCGTTGTCACCATTTGTTGGCTCTTGGGTTGTGTTTTCAGTGGTATTTTTGAATTTAAATAATGATGGCTGTAATTTAATCACAGTTTCTTGTCTATCTATGCTCAGTTTTATATTTAGCTCAAAATATTGCTTCTTTTATTTTCCTTAGGATTTACTGATTATAATTTTTAAGTCTGTTTATATCATTGAAAGTTTTTCTCTCTTTCAGTTAAATGGATGGTTTTGTTTGTATATTATTCTAGGTTGTTTTCATTCTCTTTGATGACTTGGAATGTCTTGTTTCAAGTACTTCAGGATTTTTAAGTTTCCATTGAGAAATCGGCTGTTATTCTGATAAATTTTGCTTTATATGTAACTTGTATTTGTTTCCTTTATTATTATTATTATGAACAAAGAAGTCACACTTTAGCTTTCAATACACTTTCTTTGCTGTGCATACTTAGTGTTTTAACTATGGCATGCCACAGGGATCTTCATTTCTGGTCTTGTCCATTTTGTGTTCAGTGTTCTTATATCTGCATGAGCGTGTCTTAGTATGCAGGGAGTTTGCTTCTGTGATCTTGGTGTATATATGTTCAATGTTACAGTCATTGGCATGGGATTCTTCCCCCTCACTAGTTTCTAATGCAAATATAATTTTAGTGTAGTCCCACATTTTAAACATGCTCCTTTCCTGTATTTTTATTTTTAAAATTTCATATCTCTTGCTTATTTTGTCTAGATTCTGTATTTTCCTGCTGATATTTTTTTCTTCTCTTTTACTCATAGGGTTTCCTTGAGCTTTCTAGTTTTTTTCCTGGATTTTTTGTTTCATCTTTATTTCAGCCTCTGTCTTGTTCATTTTTTCTAACTCCTTATTGAATTCTATTGTCACATCCTACATTGACTTTATCATTCTAGTCAGTTGTATATTTGTGCTTTCTTAGGCACTTCTTAGGCAGCTATTCTATAGCTATTTATTTGTAATTTTACAGAACTGCTTCTTCATGTCTTATTTTTCTATAATGTTTATCATTTGTTCTCTTAAATTCTGTATCTTGAAGTTCATCTAGGTATCTCATTTTGGCAAGCATTTCTACAGGACTGGAAGGCTTCATACCGAAGTTACTAGCTTGAATTTTTTTATATTCATACTTTTTAAAATAAGAACTGGGCTGTGGACTTTTATGTCCATTTCCAAGTCTGATTTTAACAGGGAAGGTGGAGTAAATAAAGAGGATCTTTGGGTAAGGTGGGTCTACAGCTGACATGAGTGGAATTAAGTCAGGTAAACAGAGGGGACAGGGCTGGTGTACAGGATGTGTTTCCTGGTTGTAAGCTTAGAGTGGGAGAGATTTCTGGCTGAGTAGAAAGTTTGGATGTGGCATGAGAATGACCTGTACTGTACACTAAGCATTGTTCTAGCCGAAGTCTAGAGATCCATTATTGTACAGGCAGGGAAAGTCAGACTAGGCTGGGCCTCTTATGTGGATGCAGGGCCACATCTTACAGTTGGGAAGTCAGGTGACTCACTGTGTGTTAGATCCTGAAGAAGGAGGTGAGTTGCTTTGGTGGATGAGTTACAGAAGGGACTGTGAACGGTAACAAATATTGGAGTGCTGGCAGGAATCTTGAGGTTGTTTTTGGTATAGGCATTGTTTGATAGACTAGACTGAGGCACTAACTGTGGGGTCTGGGTTAGACTTGGCCTGTTTGGGAAAGCCATGTGTAGAGTGTTTAGGGAGAGATACTGCAGTAGACTTTAAAAAAGGAGTCAGGAGTAGGTCTAGCTGAACATTGATTCGTGAAAATATTTTGATTATGTAGTTTATGTATACACCATAAAAGTGTATTCTGTTTTTGCTCTTATTTATTTCTGATTGCTTAGAGATGGAAAGGGAAATTGTTGACATTTGCAGAATATCTGCTTTACATAAGCACAGTTATGATGCGTTGAATAGATAACTTTACTTTCTCATATAATGGAAAAGTTGAAAAATATCACTCTACTTCCTGACAAAATATTGATGATGATATTATGCAGCTCAAATGGTTTTGGATTTAATACCATGTTATAATATACATTTGCTGTGAGACAAAAACTCTCCTGGGAACATTGCTTCAAGTCACACTTGTAAGAAAGGGGAATGAGCTTTGTGATACTGGATCTGCAATTTTACAGTGAGACTTTTTCTCAGTAGTATTACTGATTTCTTATTTAAGGTAGGTGATGCCCACACTGATAGAGTAACCCATGTCATCTACTGTACCTTTCTTTTTATTCCACATTCTAATACAACCTTTTCCCCTCTATTCTCTTTATTATAAACTTTTCTTTCCTTCATCCAGTTAGCCCCTGAAACTAAAAATTCAAAGTAATCCACAAATTACTGGTGACACTCCTGATAAGTGAAGTTAAATTTAAGCTTTCTGCAAAAGAACCAGCTACAGTACAGAATTTGCATGAGTAATTCATTGGGATTCTATGCTTTCTGCTATAATGTTTCTTTTTCCCAGCAATTTAATATTTTAACTTATGATATTTTAGCTTCCAGGCAGATTTTAGTTTGCAAGGACAGGGAGCCTCCTAACAGTCATCATTGAATACCTGTAATTCAGAGCATAATATAATGTGTGTGTGTTGGTTCTTGATGTATATATTTACCCAAATACATGGGTTCATGAAGGTATATGTGTACATAGGCACTGATGCATGTGGAGCCCAGAGATTCAAAATCTGTTGACTTTTACCTTATTTATGGATACAGGGTCTTCTACTAAGCCTGGAACATGTGGACTAATCTATGCTTGCTGAGATTAAGCTCCAGGGATCCATTTATATCAAATTCTGCTGTGTTAGGATTATGGAGACATGCCACTCTGCACAGCATTTACATGTATATAACAATCCAAGTTGTCATGCTTTCCTGGCATGAACATCATTTACTTCTATATTATGGTAGAAGCATTAAAACTAATTCCAATTAATTTAATTATATACTGAATAAATCAAAATAATTTTTTACCAAATAGCCCATGTAACTATTATTAGTGTTATTCTGTTCATTATTTCTTGTATTAAGCATTTAAAATTAGTCATTTATTTCACACTGTGAACATTTGAACTCAGAACAACCACCTCGGAGCACAACTGCTCAGTGTCTATATGGTGCAGAAGGTAACATATCCGACATGAAAGACTGTGTGATTCAAAGACTCCAGAACTGTTTACAATGTCTGCTATCTATTTCCATCAAATACCCTAGACTTCTAGGAATCAGGAAGGTAGCCAAGTCATAATAAGAACCATAAAAAATGAAACCTGAGGATCTTTTATCCTGTGAGTATAAGAATCACTTCATCACTTCAACATCAGACCTTCCATAATAAGACACTGGATACATGTCTCTGTTCCTCTTTGTCCCTCAATAACAGAGCTTAATTTCTATTGTTCCACATCTCTTTCTCTGATGCTCATAAAATGTTATTTTCTCTGTAGCTGAATCAATTTTCCATGTTTATTGACATTTCTACTGTGGTATTTAAAGCTATAATTCTGTCCGCATAAACCCACAAGATGTACCTTTTCAAATCTTGTTTCTTCCTTCCTCTTATATGAACTTTAAAAAAAAATCATGAAGCAGGGAATCCTGCAGAAGAGAGGAAGGAAGAGTTGCTGGAACCAGTTGAGTCAAGTACACCACAAGAAAACTCACAGAACCAGCTAACCTGGACTCACAAAGGTTCACAGAGACTGAACAATCAGGAGCTTGCATGAGATTTACCTAATCTCTTTGCATATATGTTATGGTTGTGTAGCTTGTTCTTCTTTAGGAACTCCTAACAGAAAGCAGAAAGATTTTCCATGAGCTCAAATTAGTATAATTAGCTTAGAAAAAATGGCCACTCTACCAAAATTAATCTACAGATTCAATGCACTCCCCATCAGAATCACACCACAGTATTTACCTTAAAAGAACAATACTCAACTTTATATTGAAAATCTAAACAACCAGGATAAAACAATTTTGTACAACAAAATTGTTGATGGGGGTATTACCATACCTCATCTCAAAATCTAATTCAGAGCTATAGTAATAAAAAGAGCATGGTACTGGTATAAAAAGACCATTGATCAATGGCCTTAAATCAAAGGCCAACACATAAATCTCAACACTTGTGAATATTTGATTATTGACAAAAAGCCAAAACTATATAATGGAGAAAAGAAAGCATCTTCAACAAATGGTGCTAGTATAAATGGATGTTGACATATAGAAAAAATACAAACAGATCTATATCTGTCACTCTGTACAAAACTCAAGTCCAAGTGAATCAAAAACCTGACTTAACATAAATGCAAATACATTGATAGAAGAAAAAGTGGAAAAAATTCTTAAATGCATTGGTACAGAAGACAACTTCCTGAATAAAAGAGTACCAGCACAGACACTAAAATCAACAATTAATAAGTGGAACCTCATGAAATTATAAAGCTTAAGTAAACAATAATGTCAAAAGGAGAAACAGGAAGCCTACAAAACGGAAAAAAAGATCTTCATTAATCCAACATTAGACACAGAGCTGACCTTCAAAATATATAATGAATGTTCAGTTGTATAGAACTTCCAAATTTAGAATGAAAAGAAAGCTATTCTGTATCAAACCATCTAAGCAATAAATGTCATATTTAAAAAATGGAAACAACAACAACAACTAAACTAGACATAAAAAATTGAATTTTAAAGCAGGGTAAAGACCTAAACCGTGAATTCTCAACAGTAGAATCAGTGGAACACTTAAAGAAGTGCATATCATTCTTAGCCAACAGAGAAATACAAATCAAAATGCATCCAAGATTCAATCTTCCACCTGTCATAATGGCTACACAGCAACTTCTCAATCAGAAAATGTGGTAGAGTACAAAACTGTGGCCATTAAGTTTACCTTAGCCAAGCTCTGTATTTCTGATAGAGTATTTTCTCTCCACCAAGAGTAACTTGTGCTTGAAGATGTTGGCAGAGGTAGCATACACAAAGCCCAGGGATCGCTATATACATGACATATGACATAAGGCAGGTATTGTAAAAAAATATAGTAACTTGTATTTGCTGTTCAATTTTTATATTAACTACACTCTGTATTATAATGGTCCTCAAAGCTTCTGTAACTTCCTTCATCACATTACATACTTACTTGTACTTACTGTCAAAAGAGATGAACTTGATTTTCTTAATGTTATTATATGACACTGCTTTTTGTCAAATAAAAAGTACCTAACAGTGTGGTACCATAAATTAGAGCTTATGTTGGAGGGGGTATGGTGTAAGAAGAACACTCTTCCACTGCTGGTGTAAGTATAAACTTACACAGCCACTTTGGAAATCAATGTAGTGGTTTCTAAGAAAAATTGGGAATTAATCTATCTTCAGATCCAGTTGGTACCATTCTTGGGTATATACCCAAAGGATACTCAATTATACAACAATGACATTTGCTCAACTCTGTTCATAGCAACAGCAGTCTTATTTTGAATAGCCAAAACCTGAAAAAAAAACATAGATGGTCCTCACTAAAGAAAATGTGGTAAATTTGCCTAATAGAGTAGTACAGTTGTTTAAAGACAAGGACATCAGGATATTTGTAGGCAAATAAATGGAACTAGAAGAAAATCATCATAAGTGAGGAAATCCAGATCTGCTCAAGACAAAAATCATATGTATTCACTCATAAGTGGACATTCAATGTAAAGTAAAGGATAATCATGCTATAGTCCACAGACCCACAGAGGTTAGGTAACAAGGAAGACCCATGGAAGGACACATAGATCTCCCTGGGAAGAGAAAATAAAAAGAGATAAAATGGAATAACTCCTTATAAGGTGGGTAAGCATGAGAATTTAGAGTTGGGTTAGTAGATTAGTGGAGCGAGAGAGGTCTAAACAAAATGACTGGAAAGGGAATCCTTTCAGTGTCATGTAGAAATCGGCTGCAAGGTAAACCCCCACAAATCTACAAGTATGACTCCAGCTAAGACTCCTAGCAATATTGGAAATATACCTTGATCTGATGATCTTCTCTGACCAAATTGGTTACAACTCCAGCTGTCATCAGAAATCTTTTATCTAGCAACTGGTGACAATGTATAGAAACCCACAACCAAACATTAGGCTGAGATTGGAGAAAATAGCTGAAAAGAGAGAGGAAGGATTGTAAGAGCCAGGGGTCAAGAACATTACTGGAAAACTCAAAGGAAGAACTAACCTGGCTCACAGAAATAGAGTCTGAACCAACAACAAAGATGCCTGCATGGGAGCTCTGCACATATATGTGACAGATGTGCAGCTTGGTCTATTTGTGGGACACCTAAAAATGGCAGCAAGGAATAATCCTTTGGCTGGCTCTTGAGAACTAATTCTTTATACTGGATTGCCTTGCTCAGCCTAAATACAGGGGTGGGGTGCTTAGTCTTATCACAACTTGATACACTTTGCCAATACCCATGGGAGTCTTGCCCTTTCTGAACAGAAACAGAAGCGAAGTGTGTTGGGGGAGGGGATTAAAGAGAGGGACTAGGGAATGGAGGAAAACAATGGTCAGGATGTAAATTAAATAGATAATTAAAAAAAAAAGAAAGAAAAAAATTCCTATATTAAGGTAGGAAACAACAACAAAATATGTGTCCTCTATGCTCACAGAGCAAATGAAAATGCTGGATGAATGGTCAAGCATCCCCATCTGAATTAAATATCAGATCTTCAATGTTTTCCTTTTTAAAGTATTGGGAGCCATCTGCTATGAGCAGTCGAACACTGTTGGTAACAATAAAGAGTATTGTGAGGTACATTTGAAAAATTTGCATATGTTTCTATTGTTGCACTTCATTTATTCCACAACTTAGGTGGCCATAGATATATCACTGATAACAAATCTTATATACTGCTCATCAAAAGATCATTTCTTTCATTGCATCTTGAATTTGGTACACTTTTTTGCTCTGCTTTTTCTTATTAAAGCAAAGATATATCTTCTTTATTAGAGTTAGAATGACACAGATTTTACTGACTCACTATTGTCACTGGGACAATGTGACACATTTAATTTTCCAAACACCATGTGAGTTTTTTTATGTCTCTAACATTTACAGGTTTTATATTAAAATAAGCGTAAAGCAAAACCAGACTTCTGTTCAACCAAAGAGCAACAAATTAGCATGCTGATTGATTTCAGGTTAGGAAGATAAAAAATTAATTTTACTGAATTTGTCAACCAATGAAGATGTGAGTGGCAGCTTATAATTTTGTGCTCATGAATATAAATGTCATTTGAACTACAAAATGGGTATTCTGTATAGAAATGATCTGCAATTGTGGTTCAGGCATTTCTTCTGTATTAGGTGATCAACTTTGCTTTCATAGATTCAGATAAGTAGGTATATTATAGATAGGTAGGTAGGTGAGAGATAGAGAGAGATAGAGAGGTAGATAAATAGATGTAGATACATGAATACATGCCTAAACACATAATATATAGGAAGATAATGTACTGATCTACACATAGATAATAGGCAGACACATACATATATACATATATAATTTATAAATAGATTTTTGAAATATAGATAATAAAGACATAATTATATCAATTAATGTATATATGTATGTATATATACAGACATACACACAAATATATACATATATATATATATATTAGAATAGAAAGGTTATAAGAATCCCTTTAAAATGTTCTTTGGAATCTAAGAATTTACAAGAAATTTGTCATACTTATTTATTGGAGTTTAACCAGAAGTTGCTTGCCATTTACTGTCACATTAATTTATCTGTATATTAAGTGGTAAAGATAATGGCATAAGGATAACTGCTATCAGTGAGTATAAATTGTTTATTTAGAAGTGAAAACTTGTTCATCAAAAATAATTGGTATAGAAGGTAAAACTTTATGCATCATGGTAACATAATTCATTTGCAGGATTTGTTATAAATTGTATAGGCAGTGTCATTCAGTTCAAACTAGTCTATGATTCAGACTAACAGATTACAGAATCCTCCATCTCAAGTCATACTATCTATCAATGTACACAATAGAAACAAAATCATCTGCATTCTACAGAAGGCACAACTATAAAGGTTCAATTCATCAGTATCTTTTTTCATTTTTATGTATTTTTATTTATAAAATAAAGTCTTTTTAACCATATATTCCCTTGCTCCAACTCCTTTCCTTCTCCTGACTCCTCCTGGTCAGCCTTCAGCCTCCCTCCTCCCCATCCCCTCATCCCTTCCCCAGAAAAGGCAAGAAGTCCCAAGGTGGATCAGCTCAGCATTCACTCCAGGCAAGTCTGATTCCCTCATCCTAATATCAAGACTGTTCCACTGGAGGGAATGGGCTCCAAGGTGTCAGTCTATGCACAAAAAAAATAAAATAAAATTAAAAAAAATCTAACCTCTCCCCTTGAGCCTCCAAATACTGCCCATGTTGGTGGACAGTTGCCTATCCTCAGAGGGCCAAGTTCTTTTTCCCGATGATTCCTCGGTGACTGTTCTTGATTCAGTGAGCTCCCCAGAGCTCCAGCCAGCCATCACTGTCAGAAATTTTCCTCATAATCTCTGTTCCCTTGCTCATATCATCAGTATCTTGAGCTCTTGTTTCTACTCAGAACAGCACTGCCTCTCCACAATCAGACCAATGTTTATTACTTTAACAACATGAGAATATGGATTGACAGGATGCTCAATGGGCAAAGGTGACTGTCGCCAATCCTGACAAAACACACACACACACACACACACACACACACACACACACACACACACACACACAATACAGTGTCGGAAATTTAAAGACTGTGAGAAGAGAATCTCAATTATTTCATCAGAGAAGACATGGACAAGCTATAGTTAGAGTATACATTGAGACTTACAGAGGAGTGGGTCTCATGCTTGATAAGAGGTTAAAGTACAATGTGTTGCCTCTAGACTAGGAAACTACTTTTCTATTTATCTTAATTTAGTTGAACGTTTGTCTTTCTTTGTATCCACTAAAAATACTATTCATTTTTCTCTTCTCTCTTTTAATTATATGAATCACTTCATGAGTGCACATGTGAGAGGTGATCATGCATGGGTATGTATATGTATGTAGAGGTCAAAAGTCTATGTTAGGTGTCTTTCTCAATTGCTTTCCACAGTCTGTTGCTTTTTTTTTTTTTCCAGGACAGACTCTCCCTAAACCTTAATCTCACCACTGGCTAAACTTACTGGCCATCAAGCTCCAAAATGCATCCATGGCGATCAAACCCACACAGTCTTACATTGGTGACAAGAAATGATTGGAACTCAGGTCCTCATGCATGACTGGTAAGCACTTTTTAGACTGAGCTATCTCATTTCTCACTCTCCTCTTCTATTTTTCTTTCCTCCTACTTATATGTCTGTCTATGTATCAGAGAATTCTTTGATGCTAGAGAAATCTTTGTAGTCTCTAGTTTAGCAGGACTAAAATGAACCTGGCATAGAATAAGGTATAAAATGCTAATATCTTCTTAGATGTGCATAGTGCTTTGAAGGTTTGAAGGTTTTAATTACATACAAGATATCTTTTGATCACTTTAATTCTCCCCAAATCCTATGAGGCAGATATTCTTAAAGATAACCAATGAGTCAAACTTCTGTAAAATTCCATATTCTTTACTTCAAGAGATAGAGTTACTTATAGGAATAGTACACAACAAAAGTGTATGCTATGTGTGTGGAAATCCAAGGTCAAGGATATATTCCTTGATCTCTTTCTAAATTATTTTGTAAGGAAAAGTCTCACCAATATTATAGTTGAAGGATTGTATAGGCTGTCTAACTGGTGAGCATCAGACACTGTCTGTCTCTGCTGAACTTACAGGCATGGTACTAGGAATTTGACAAAGGTCCTAGGAACCCAAACGCATATCCTAATTAAACACTTCACTGATTGAACCATACATCAAGTATAATTTTGATTATGCTTTGTATATCTACAAGCCCACTACAATTGATACATAGTGAAAACTTCCCTTTATGTTTTACATACATGAAGCCAATTGCCATGATTCTTGTTTGTTCCTTCTCATTGAAAACATTAGTTTTCAATGCTTACCTTTTTTTGTTTTTTAAATTAGCATTACACTTTATTCTTTAATCCTTCTCACAAGGTACCATCCTCAAGGTATGCATGCAAATATGTCCTCATGGTCATTGGTATGGGTTTTTTTCGTGTACGTATACGCACATGTTCATGCATGTATCCATGTGTGTGTGTGCATGTGTGCCTCTGTATGTGTGTGTATGTGAGTGTGTATGTGTGTTTTATTTTTTTGTTTGTTTTGTGTGTGATATTAAGTTAAGATACCTAATTCAGCTTTCAAACCCAGATTTAAAAACACATTTTTGTTTCATAGTCCTTTGATCAATGTGATAGGACAAGATAGATGCCATAATTGATAATAATTATTCTTTAAGTTGCCATATTGATGCCCATATCATAAGAAAATACATTCTATTATTCAAATTTTCACAAGTAAAGTATTTCTTCTCCTATAATTTCTTCTCAATTAAAAAAGCCTGAAGACTCAGAGTCAAATTATCTACAACAGGAAACATAGCTTGTCAGTGGACCATAGAATCTGATTCATAAATTTCCTTTTTTCTTCAATCACTTTCTTCCCTGTTTGTTCATTTGTTCCTTACTTCCTTTCTCTGTGCCTTCCTTTCTTCTTACATACCCTTGTCCCCTTTCTTTAGGTATATTTACTAATCTTTTAAAAACAGATCCTGAAGTATTTAACATTATTCACAGCATCACTACTGCCTAATAATAAGAGAAAAAATTTTAAAAGATGAAATGAATGATCTGGAGATTTCTTAGTTATCTATGTATTCATTTCTCAGGAAACCACACACACATATACATATATATGCATACATATATATATATATATACATATATATACTATCATATACACAAATATAGATATCTGCCTATGCACACACAGACATACACACACTTAAATATTCAGTGTGGACAACATAGTCAATGGGAATGTAAGCAAGCACACTTGTCTTTAAATGTATCTATTTGGGAAATAATCATTTCTGTTTTAAAAGATCAACTTGATAAAACTCAAAAAGTAATTTTATTTTCAAAATGATTTTTAGACTTTATACAATCACAGAGAACATTCACAGACCCTTTAAAATAGACAGAATGAAAATGTTCTATCATGTCTGGTCCTAGAGTTACAGCAATCTCTCATATTTATGGAAGAAGCAATAAAATAAATACTGTGAATAACTTCATTTAAGTGTCTATTTTACTCTTTTATTTTGGCCTGGGGTATATTACAAAATTAATGTGATCATTAAAGTCTATTATATTGTGTTCACAGCAACACTTGTTATTTCAGTGATCATCACCTTTAAATGGTACAGAGTGGTATAAATGTTACTGTCTATTGCAACATCTCTATACATACTTGTAAAGAACACTTACATGAATCATTTATCTTCCAACGATAATTAAGACATGTAGGCTTGTTCTATAGCAGATAGTATTAATAAAATTTTAAGCAAATAATGCTTTTCAAATGCTGACAGAGCAGGAAATAAAAATGACTTTATGATTCTTTACAAACCAAATTCTAGAAATATATTTAACAATTCACAAAATGCACTTTCTACCGGCCTCATCCTCTCTTATGTGTGCATTTCCAGTACATAATTACATATTTGTTTGAGGTAATTGTCAAGACAGAGATTTGGAAAACACATTTTCGAAGACAACTATATCAGCAATTAAATGCTGTTTATATATGTTCTCTCAACCAATGCTTGGGAAAGAAATTCCAGGCTTTAGAAATACTAATAGAAAATTAAATTTTATTTAGCTCTATAAATTATATACTATGAACCCTGTATTGTCAGATGCAAATGCTTGGTTAGGTGACTTCACAAAAGTGGCAGACAGTTGAACTGGTTTATAACTTAAATCGTTCATCACATACATTCAGTAGAAAGAATGCTTAAGGTCAAAATTATTGTTTCAACTTTGATGTTTGAATCTTTTCAGACTTAAAAATAAAACTTATATACATGTGGTTATGTGCACAAATTATTAACAGACTAATGAGATCTAAGAGCTATTAATGGCTAATTAATAAATAGTGAAAAAAATGACTTTTCTTAAAATTTAAACTAAAAATGAAGGAGTAAGTTCGTTCACCATTTATACACAAACAATAAACCAGTATTAGGAATATAGCTGTCACACAGTCTACTGGTTCTCAACCTGTGCGTCATGACCCTCACAGGGGTTACATGTCAGATATTCTGTATACCTGATATTTAAATTATTATTTATAATAGTATCAAAATTATAGTTATGAACTAGCAATGAAATAATATTATGATTAAGGGTCACTGCAATATGAGTATCATATTAACGGGTCACTTCATTAGGAGTTGAGAACTACTGACATACCCAATAATTAAAGCTATTTCAAGGCTCGTTTCTTAGTTTTTAAATAGCAAGCTGATGAAGCTGCTTGCCTTTACAATTACATAAGCATATATATTCAGTTAGTTGAATGAGACATAAGTGTAATATGTATGTATAAATTAATAACTCCAAATCTATTAAATTTATATAAACAGATAAAAATGTTAAACAATCCTAATATGCTTACATTGCAATGTGTTAATTAGTTTCATCATTTGTTTATGTGATCGACATTAAATCTATGTACTTATGTGCTTTTGATATTCAAACATAGAATATCATGAGATTTTTGTCCAATTGTTGGAAAAATTATACTATGTGTTAATATAAATAACAATATTTTACCTTCCCTAATATTTGGTTTAATTTTTATTCTCTTTACATAAATTTATTTGTTGACTATGTGAGTGTGTGTGGGCACATATTTGCCTTTTCACATTCATAGATGTCAAGCACCAACCTGAAAAATCTATTTTTACTTCCTTCATTATGCTGGTTCTATGGTCAACTTAAGGTCCTTTGTTATGGCATCAAGTACTCTTGCCTGCTGAGTCATCCCTTTGGCCTTGTTTTGTTTTTCTGTAATGAATATGTAATTACTTGTGTACATAAAATACTAACAATAAAGTCCTATGTTGAATCTCATCTACAGTTTAGCTGTTGCCACAGGTGGTGCCGGGTATCTGTTGGGGAATATTATTTTAATGTGTATTACTTTTCTGTATGTTGTATTTGTTCAATATTGTGAAGCTATGTTATTCTGCCTGTCTAAATCACCTGATAGTTTAATAAAGAGCTGAATAGCCAATAACAAGGCAGGAGAAAAAGTAAGCAGAACTAGCAGGCAGAGAGTATACATAGAAGGAGAAATTGGGGAGAGAAGTAGCCAGAAAAGGAAGAGAACTCCAGGGGCTAGCTAGCCATCTACAAAGCAAGCCATAGAGAAACGAAGAAAAGCATAAAGGAATAGAAAAGAAAAAGCCCAGAGGCAAAAGATAGATGGAATAATTTAAGACAAGCTGTCAAGAAACTAACCAAGTTAAGGACAGGCATTTATAATTAAAAATAAACCTCCCTGTGTAATTTATTTGGGAGCTGGGTGGTGGACTCCTCCCCTCTAAAGACAAAAACAGCCAACAGCAGATATCCCTATATTCAGAGGCAGGATCAGAACTCTCTGCTGAATAAAGAGTATAGGCTATATAGTGAGATCCTGTCTCAGATACAAAATTTTGGCTCATTCTGATATTATCATGTACATTTTCTTTAAATTTTACATTCTAAAGTGAGGTCTCTAGAATATGAACTTAAGCCAGTTAATTAAACATGCCCGTAGAATAATAATAAAAATATATTCATTCCTTCTTGTTTCTTAAAATGAAATCCATGTTAGCCATAATATTCTTTTTATATGATGGTATTTGAATTCTTACAGCCTAAAATGTGTTCAGACTTGGAGATTGTTTCATAAAATTACAAGTACTCTGAATTCTTGGTCTTTTACTTAAATATATTCACCCACTAATTCCTGAAATGTGATCATATAAGAGGTTTTAAAGAGTTGTTAAAATGTATTTTATTCATGTTCTTAAGTGATGTGTCATCTTGTACTTGATAAATGAGGCTTGATTAATGTGTTTTGTATTGTTTGAGAATATGAAATGTCATACATTTTTCTAAAGGAAATAATTATCTCACTGACTTCCTGTTGTTAAAAATTTACTACAATAGTTTTCCCTTTACAAAGCACTGTTAGCTCCCCATTGACAAACTCATAATATTCACTGTGTGTTTTGCTGAGTTTGGTTGCACAGATTATAGTGTATGAATAGTATGTTCCAAGCAGCAAGTAGAGCGTATCCTGTGTTTCATTTAGAACCTTCCTATGTTTAAGCTCCTTAACCTTGAATGAATACACATCCCCATCTTTTCATCTATTATTCTCTCTGTGATAACTAAAGAAACAAAAAGCAAGGTAAACAGAGACGGAACATTTTCATAAGCAGTGTTTATCTGAAGTGTGTTTCATCTCCTAGATGATGAGTTGCTGTGGTTAGTCCTTCTGGTTAAATATAATCTACATTTTATTTATGGTTACAAGCATAGCTACTTCACTATAATTGGTAATGCCAAAATAGATACATAAGGCTAATGTAGTTGCAAAATAAATTAATGAATGAATGAATAAATAAATAACTTAATTCAGCCTTTGTCAGAAAGGAAGCAGAATCCCTTGTTTGAGTCTCCTTACATTCTGTGTGCTCTGCCTATTGGAACTGTTCCACCTTCAGTGTCTCCTTCAAGTTATCTACTGCTCTATTCTCTAAAAAAAAAAAAGCACACATCCCTGACCTGCAGTGCCAACTCTGGGACACTTTACCTCATGGAGATGTAATTTCTCAAGAACAGGAGATTTTTTTCTTTATGCTAGAGAGATAGGTTTGTGGCTAAGAACATTTATTAGTTCAGTTTCCAGGACCCACATCAGACAGCCCTACTAATGTCTGTAACTCTGTCTCCAGGAGTAGCCAAGGACTATGTCCTCTGAAAACATATGTGCTCACATTCATATTCCTATACCAAGACACACATATACATTGTTAAAAATAACTAAACCAGTCTAAAATGTTTTGTTTGTGTTTAATTTATTTTATCAGCATGCATATAGAAGCCTAATGATCCACCTTATGTAATAACAGTCTTTGCTTTATATTTTTCTTATTTCAAAAAAGCCAGATATTAATTTAAAATAATAACTGTAAATATACTTATTTTAGGTATTATTTCTGTCCTGACCCTTTCTTCTGTAGCTGTCCTACACTTTTGAATTATTATGAACTAAATAGATTTATCATACTGACTTCTCCACAATGAACTGAAATCTATGATACTGTAAGTCAACAACCCCCCTTATGTTGTATCAGACATTCTGTCTCTGTGATAAGATGGACAACTGACACATACATAGCCCAGGGTGATAAGGGAGTGAGATTCCTATGTTGTTTACTTATAGTTGACAGAAAGCAAAGGCAATAAACTTTATTCTTACTTCCTGTACTGACAATATTATAAGGCTAAAGTGATATGAAAAGAGAAACTAGATTCACATAGATGTTTAAAATATGGTTTTTTCAGAACTCAAACAGTAGTTAGTGCTCTCTAGGTTTGGGGTATAACATTTAACTTTTCCTGTCTAAATGGGATATCAGATTAAAACTTTCCATCTATAGTAAGGCATCAAAAAGAATTCCCTCAAAGGGTTTTTTTTTTTTTTTGTAATGATGAAGTTAAATAAGGTAATATCCATTCAGATTAAAATTTGCCTAGCATTCTCTCATCACTCAGTATTTGGTATCTGTATTTTCTGGATAGTGTGAGAAGGTTGTAGAACATGAATGGGAAACTTGGATAAAAAGATGACATGACATCTGAACAGTAATGTCAACCTAGGTAAAGTATTCAAAATTTTTCATTATTACTTTTCTAACATGTAACATGAAATATCTCTGTGACTATATTCATTCCTGTTACTGTTGGTACAGTTGCCAGTAATTAGCAGGCTATTTGGTGCAAACTTTGTTAAATTTTCTAGCATCTTCAGGTCAGAAATCCAGCAACTATATTATTTGTTTCACAGAGTCTTTCTGGAATTTTCATTAGGTTTTGTTGTACATTTTTTCTCAGTTCTTAGAAGATTCACTGAGGACCCAACTGCCTTCAAGTTTATTCCAGTCCTGAGAAGTCCATTCTCTGTAACTGCCATACTGAGAAGTTGGCATATTAATAGTACATGAAGGAGAAAGAAAGACCACACAGAAATCACTTGCACACTCTGCCACCTGATTTTCCATATGAATCAAGGGCGACCAGAAGGCTCTCCTTTGCCAGTCTGCTGAGGTAGCATTTTAGATGAGCCCCTCCAATTACAGTGACATTCCATGATTTTGATTTATAATGAGGGCCTATCACCTAAAGACAGCTTAAAGCAGAAATCAGAATACTCTGAACTTTACAGATGACCAAAAGCCATCAATTGTTGGTCATTTGTGAAGAATTAATAGAAGCAAATGCAAGCCTGGAGCAATGATGAATATAAAGAAATGGGTTAAAGCTTCAGGTAGGATTTCTATAAGGTATGAAGTTCCATTGTATAAGTGTGGGACGTCCTATCTCCCTTTAAAGGAAATGGTCCAGTAACCAGTTTTGGAGTAAAGGAAGAATTAGGGCTTTAGGGCTGGGCCTTTAAACTTCTTGACCTATAAACTCAAGTCAATCAAAGCTAGAACTGGTGTGAAGTAGAAGGTGGGAACAAGATGCCAAAATGTATAAGTCAGATATGTTATCAAGGTGATGGAGCAGAAAGAAATGTAAACAAATGAAATGTATTCTAGCATCCTAACTGACATTTTCATTCCGAATAAATAATAAACTGACGAGTAAACCAGGACAGAATATGTAGCCAGCCTTAGGAATGGGAAAAGTGTGTGAGCATTAAGAAGAAATGATGTTTTAATGATGTGAGAAATAAACTCACTACAAAGGCAAAGGAAAAAATAGAAATTCAAGGAAAATTACTACTTGTACCCTAGATGATAAAGAAAAGGGGGCATAATGTAAGCAAGAGTGAGGGAGAAGCCATAGAAGTGTGAGGCAAGGTACAAGAGATGGAAATTTTGAAACAAACATTTTGTCAGGGTTTAAAGACAATGAGTATATATTTGCAGGGGAGTGACCTCTCTGCTGTCTTTATTACCACCTCCCCCAAAGTGTAACTCTTGCCAGCCCATTCTGCATCTTTTTGAGTGCTTTCTGGACTCCTTATACACATGTCTCTGATAAATTCTCAGTGTTGAATCTCGAGAAATAAGGACAGTGTGTAAATTAATAATTGGCAACAGAAAGTGATCATTTTAGTGAAAGTATATGCAAACATGGTCTGCAATAGACTTATGGACAATAAGAACATAGGTTATGGGGATGGATGAGTTTTCTGAGATGTAATCTAAAGTTTGGTCACCCTGATCCAAAGAAATGACTTCAATCAAGTCCAATTTGATGAATCAAGGAGATTATTGGGAATTATTGCAGGAAATTAAATGTCCCAAAGACAGCTTCACCACTGAAGTGCCCCTCACAGCTTGGTGTCCTGCATTGCTAGAATACCTATAGAAATTTCAGGCAACAGCCCTGGAATGTCTTTTCCTTTCACTGATTACTTATTGTTTGTATTTGATCTTTGGCAAGGGACTTGTGAACCTCACAGTTTTCATGGTTTTTCTTAGCTTCCTGAGCTTGATTTCTCCAGGAGGAATAATATAGCTACCCAATAGGTAATAAGAAATGACTGGTGCCTGAAGCAGCCTACAGTAGAGAAATGAAGTATCTTTGAGATCTCTAAATGTGTAATATGTAGATATTAGGTACCAAAAAGTACATGATGAAAAAATACTAATACAGTTGTTATATTTAAGTATATTTAAAAAATTATCACTGTAATTTGGCTTTCATGCACAAACTATCATTTAAAAAAATCTTCTGAAGCTCTAATTTTAAATGGATATCTTTTAAAAGATGTATCTCTTTATCCAAACCAGAAAGCAACAACCCCAAAGTAATTCCTTGGCAGCAGTCAATTTTTTTATAACATGAGAAATGGAAAAACAAAACGCTTACATATTTTCCACTCAATTATTTTTATGAATATAATTTTATAATTAAAATGTGTTTGCTGGGAAACTAACACTGGTCAGATTTTTTCAAGGACCAGTAACCACTTTTAAAATTATCCATGGTAATTGGACTCAGGATATTTAAGAAGAAGAAGAAAGAGGAAGAGGAAGAAGAGGAGGAAAGAAGAGGAGGAGGAAAGAAGAAGAGAAAAAGAAAACAAAGCAAAATATGAATGCCAAGTAAAGAAACATAAAAACAACAATTTGAAGATTTTTTAACTTGATTTCTGATGTTGCTGGCCATTGCTGATCCCTCTAGTCTGCTTAAGAGAACAGTCCACAATCCCATAGCAGTTCCCAGTAAATCTACTAGGAAATTACATGGCCAGGTATATTTTTCTGCACATGCATATTCTTTTATTCACTCCTTCAATTTTAACAGTAATGGCTTTGGGAAATAAGAAACATTTTTTTGTTCCATAGTGTTTGCAACCTTGCAGGGGAGAAATAAACAGAAAAGATAGTTTCTTAAAGGAGTCATTGCCCTTCCAAGAATAAATCAAGTAACTTTTTGTTTGGAGACATTTGACAGTAAAAGAATGCCTCTGTCTGTGCAGTGGAGTTTGCAATAAAGATTGGCAGCCTACGTATAGAATGTTAAATATGGTTTAGAAAAATGCATAAAATGCATGACTCCTAGAAAAAAAATCTCCCGAAAACTCAGCATTTTCTAAGAGTGGTACTTATGTATATTTTAATGACCTGTTAAAGCCATAAATGCATGCTTTTTATGGTTTTAATTACAGAGTAAATTTCCTAATGTTATAAAGTCCTAAATGGCTATGAGGAGAAAAAAATTCTCCTGCTAGTTGGATGGTATTAAGACAACACACAGATTGGCTATTAATGGGTTTTGTGCAAACTGAATTATTTGACTACTTACCATCCTGAGGCAACTTGACATGGAAATGAAATGAACTAAACTGGAATTTAATCCTTCCCTTTGTCCTAGCTACATGACCGTGAACTAAGGAATGTGATGAATTAGGAGGGCTGTGTGAGAAACTAGTTAATGAAAAGAAATGTGTGTATGCTTCTCAGCTTTTCTCCATGGAAGGTTTACAAAGTAGGGCAAGACTGTGATATGAAGGAGATTTTGGCATTTCTGGTTAATCAGAACAAGTGGCCAAAGGTAGCAGTTGTCCTGGCCATCTACTCTATGAGTAAATGGTCTTGGAGCTGAAGAGATGGCTCAGCAGTTAAGAGCACTTGTTTCTCTTGTAGAGGACATTGCTTCAGTTCTGAGAACACATGTGTCAGCTCACAACTTCCTGCAACTCTAGCTCCAGGGGATTTGATGCCCTCTTCCAACATCCATGTAAAGGTAGAGATGATGGGACCCAGTGGGTTTATCACAGTATGGAATGGGACACAGTTAGAATGCTGACTAATCCATTATTATGAGGGACTCTTGCGTTGTTCTCTTACTTATTTAATTCTTAACTCACTTTATTAGTTCCTCATCTTCCAAGCATAAAATCATTTCTCATTTTCACCTAGAGTACATTAAATAAATAAAAACCCTTTGCCAAGCTTTGTTCTCATGTCTTTTTGTAGCTCAATTTAAACCCACGACTCTCATTGTAAAGGCCCAGCTGTTCAACCCACTGGGACTACTTTCTCAACAAACACACAGGCTATAGACTCTAAACAAAGTCTATCAGTAGGTTTTGTGCATCATACCATGGCTGCTATATGAAATTATAAAACCCAGAAAGATAAGCAGGGGATATACTCACTCATTAGTGGACTTTAAACAAAAAAAGCAAAAAGCAAAGCATGTCCAAGCTGCAAACCACAACCACTGAACAGCTTGGGATCTGAAACACCTTGGAGTGGCACCTTGAAACCCATTCCCTCCAGAGGAACACCTGACTCAGTCTTCAAGCTGGGGTGAGGAAATTGGATCTGCCAAGAGTGGATGCTGAACTAAGCCACATTGGGACCTTAGGACTTCCTGCCCTTTCTGGGGAGGAGATAAAGTGATGTGGAAAAGAGAGAGTGACTGGAAGGGGTGGGAGGGGAAAGGGAGTTTGAACAAGGGTATACATGGATAAAAAATATAACTTTATTCATAATTTAAAAAAGAATGCTAATAGATCTTCCTATTTATCATGGTAGTTTATTTTGGTTCTGTTGTAGGAAGTTTTCCCCGGGCCATTTTGGCCCGAAGGTTTTGTGACCTGGTCCGTGGCGGAGGTTTGGGGAACCTGGTCCGCACAGTGGCTTTTGTCACCCAAAGAAATGAATCACACACTTATATCCTTTTTTACTGTTTGGCCCATGTCTTCAGCACATACTAGCTAGCTCTTTCATCTTAATTCAACCCATTTCCATTAATCTGCCCACCACGTGGCTTGCAGCCTGTGGTTCACCTGGATTCCTACATGCTTCTTCTTCGGGGGACAGATGGAGACTGACTTAACTCCACCCTTCTCCTACCTGCCTGCGCTCTGATTCTCCATCCACTTCTACGGTACTCTACATAGGCCAAACCAGTTACTTTATTTACACATACAGAGAACATTCCACCACATGGTTCTTTTTGTAAGTTCAAGTTATTATATGAAGCAAAATCCTTGACTATATTAATATATCCACATTTAACTATAACTTTTGGACTGTTATTGTCATTATTGTCAAATAAATTATATATACATAAAAATTATATTTTTAACACACTTAAGTGACATGCATGTCAGAGACCAGATTACTTTTCACTTTGAGGTTGTATGATACATGTGCCAGAGGGTTCTGTGTCAAGATATGTAATGACATGAGTTAATAAGCTTTTATAGTTTGAGTCTGGAATAATGCACCAGTGTTCATGCATTAGCGCCCTCATCTCTAAGTTTATGACTTTGAGACCTGACCTGCAATTAACATTTATCTTTCAGTATTGCTATAAAATTCAAAGTTATTACCACTTAAGAACAAATTCTAACTTTTACCTAGTGCAGTATTATAGCCTTCCAATGAACTGATTTGTACAATTGAACTTGGTAGAATCTCGGAGATTATTGAAACTCCAAAAAGGAAGTCATAACTTCAGCACACAGACTTCACTCAGCAGACCACATCTTATTGCAGTTGGGCATCCATTATTGAAGTCATATCCTGTGGCACTGAAAAGAATATCTATAAAGGAAGCTATAGGCTATAGGCTGATTTTTATTCAAACAAAAGAGTTCATATTCAAAGACACGTATTTGCAAATGACTTAATATATATCTCAGATAGGATTTTTATAAACATAGAATTTTGTCTAATTTATGATGAATGGGTCTATAGGCTCTTTTAAACCTTAAAAAACACTTGGCTTTACTTAATCTATTCTATGTTTGAGTACAAGAAAAACTATAGACAAAATAGCTTAAAATAGTGTTCTCAAATAACATTTTATTTTTCAAACAAATACTTATATGGGTATAATATATGTATACCTATGTATATAAGTAACAAATTAAACATAACAGTAACTTTTTGTATTGGGGAGTTATTGAGAAAATACTTATAAGGTACTTAATTATAGTTAAGTTCATTATGTACAACAATAACAATTATTCTGGATGCAAGTAAGTACTTACTCTTCCTAAAGGAATGTTTTGAATGTTTTGACCATTTCCATTGTTTTCCTCTCTGTTAGAATAACAAACAATGTGTTAATTTCATAACTACAGGTTGTAGTTTGAAAAAATATGGGTCCCCTCAATACATTCTGCCTCTAAGAGCCAGAAATCATTTATCTTCTCAGTAGCAAATTTTACCTCATAATCTAAAAGCTAGGTCATCTATTTATACTTAGTACTTTGGATTTGATGGATAGCTGTCATTTGTCTCTTATCCTTTTGAACTTACAATCCTGAAACTGCCTGATTAGCGAACCTGACTAGGTAGAAAAAGTGTACGTGAGGGATGTCATGCTTTCTAAATGAGAAATGTGTACCTGTTTACTGGTGCTGCATAGCTGACTGCAAGCTTAGAGCCTCAATACCTGCTGTATTGACAACAATTTGGTTAACACAGCGAAGTTCAAAATCAATAAAATCTGTCCTTTACCAAAAAAAAATTTTAGTTCCTAGAGAGAATCTCTATGTCCTTAATGACCCTCAGTTGATATTTATTCTAGTCATAAGCATAAGCAAAGTTCAGAGCCACCTACTTGGAGTGACTGCTTCCTGAGCCTTAGTGTGTGGCATGTTCATCTAGAAAGTAAATTAGCTCCCATGCCATTAGAGTGATACACGTTTTCTACTTCTCTTACATGCCTTAGTAAAACAAAAATCTTCATATCGTAGACAAACCGATTTCTACTTTGTTTGTAAATAAACAACTACAATCATAAAATTTTCCCCAATATGGTGGGGGGACTTAAAAAAAAAGGATGGCATACAGAGGACAACTACATAGGTAATATAGACAGTGTTTGTGACTGTTACTACACATGCCTTTCCAGATATTACTTATATACAAATGACTCTAATTTATTTAATATAGGCTTCTGTTGTTCATTCGATCTCAACACTATTCATTCTACAATGATGACATTATTACATATTTATTTTTTTCTTTTCATTCAATTTTATTTTATTTTAAAAAATAAAGTCTCCTTTTTCTATGTAAAATGAAAATGACTGATTTAAAATAAAACTATAAGTTCATCTTCATTATTAACTGATTTTTAAGTAATTGAAAATGTTCACTTAATAAGATACAAAATAAAGTCAGGCAGAGGTAATTTGTATACATTGCTTAAATACAAAAGAGTAAAGTACAGCAAAATGAGAAGAAAAAAAACAGTTCAAAATATAAATACAGGTGGGTGAACTCCAACTGTTATGTAGAAATGATGAATATATATATACATAAATGTCCAAAAATACTGACCCATCTTCCTCTTCCTCACCCCTTCTCTTTCAATAGTCTCTGAGATTTTTTTTAACAAAAAAATAAATAAAAAGGATAATATATGGTAAGCTGCCATTTTTCCATTATGTGCCGAGTAAGAATTTGTCTTCTTATTGAGCTCTGAAACAAATGCCTAGAATATTAATTTTAAGAAGTTATTTGGGGCTAGAAGGCTGGCTTGATAATTTAGAGCAGTTGCTTAACTTGTAGAAGAACTGACTTTAGTTCCCAGCATTCAAGTTGACAGCCCACAAACATCTATAACTCCAGTTCTAATGTCCCCTATTGACATCCTCAGGCCTAAGCACATACAGACTGCACATGAAAATGGTTCTCTCTCTCTCTCTCTCTCTCTCTCTCTCTCTCTCTCACACACACACACACACACACACACACACACACACACACACACACAAATGACACGTAGAGTTATTATTTATTATGTAAACTCGACCTATAGCTTAAGCTTGCCCATTCAGATCTTATAACTTAAAGTTAATCCATTTATATTGATCTATGTATTGCCTTCTGGCTTTTTATCTCTTTTCCATCTCATACCTCCTGTTTCGTCTTCATCTACCTCTGGCAACATTCTTTTGCCTTGATGCATCTTTTCTCCCTTGTTCCCCTCTCTCTCTCTCTCTCTGCCTAGAAGTCCAGAAGTCCAGACCAACCTCTTTCTGCCCAGTTATTGGCAGAAACCCTAACCCTAACTCTTTATTAACCCAATTAGAAGGTGCATTCGCAAAGACACATCTTCACAGTGAAAAGAAAAATTATTCCACCACCCCAACCTTTAATGCTTATCATATCTCTTTTACTTTTCACTGTGCTCACATACTTTGTGTCAGATTTCAATGGAGTATTAAAAATAACAAACTCAAAACAGTGATATGGAGAAGAGAGAGTGACTGGAAAGGGCAGGAAGAGGAAGGGAACTTGAACAATTGTATACATAGAAAAAATATGACTTTATTCATAATAAAAAATGCAAAAAGAGAAAGAAATAACCGACTGGCTCTCTAATAACATATATTAAAAAATAAATAAAATAAACTGTCTACATAATTTTATGCATGTAGATAGAACATGTAGCTTCGTCTCAGATTTTGAATGTTATAAAAAGTTTAAAAACTCGCCTCTATCTTCAATGAATTATTAATTTTAACATAGAAAAGGCAAGAGCATATTGTATACCAACATACACTACACTCATATATTTTAGGGAAAAGTGGTATAAATAATACACAAAATTTCTTTGTTGTTTAATATTATACTTTTTTATGCTGTGGAACATTTGTTTAATGATGCAAAGATGTGTTGCATTCATATGCTGCATTTGTTTAACAATGTGAAGCAGTGTTACTTTGCCTGCCTAAAACAGCTGATTGGTTCTAATAAAAAGCTGAATTGTCAATAGCAAGGCAGGAGAAAGGATAGGTGGGACTGGCAAGCAGAGAGAATAAATAGGAAGAGACACCTGGGAAGAAGGGATTGAGAAGTAAGAGAAGAAAAGACACCAAGGACCAGCTGCCCAGCTATACAGTCATCTACAGAGTAAAAAGAAAGGAAATAATAAAGAGAGTTAAAAGTCCAGAGTCAAAAGATAGGTGGGATAATTTAAGTTAAGAAAATCTGGATAGAAGAGTCTCTCCCCACAAAGAAAGCCCAGGACCAGATGGTTTCACTGCAGAATTCTACCAGACATTCAAAGAAGAACTAATAGCAATACTCCTCAAAATGTTCCATATAAAAGAAACTGAAAAAAACATTGCTGAACTCTTTTTATAAGGCCACACTCTGATACCCAAGTACTCAAAGATGCAACAAAGAGAAAAGCATACCAATCTCCCTCATCAAACATTGATGCAAAAATATTCAATAAAATTCTGGCAAACTGAATTCAACAACATATCAGAAATGTCATCAATAACAATCAAGTAGGCTTCATTCCAGTGATGCATGGATGGTACAACATTTGAAAAACTGTGAATGTCATCCATTATATAAACAAACTGAAAGAAAAAAAAAACATCTGAGCATCTCCTTAGAAGCTGAAAAAGGCTTTGAAAAAATATCTAACACTCCTTCATAATAAAATTCCTGTAGGGATCAGGAATATAGGGAAAAACCTAAATATAATAAAGGTGATATATAGCAAGCTGACAGTCAACAATAAACTAAATGGAGAAATACCAAAAACAATCCCACTAAAATTCGGAAGAAGACAAGGCTATCTCCTCTGTTTTTATGTATTCAATATAGTTCTTCAAGTTCTAGCTAAAGCAATAAGAGAACAAAAGGAGATTAAAGGGATTCAAATTGGAAAGGAAGAATTCAAACTATCTGTATTTGCAGATGATATGATCTGCATTTATCTGCATTTAAATAAATAAAATCCATTTATTTAAGTGATCCCCAAAATTCTTCCAGGGGATTTCTACAGCTGATAAACACCTTAAGCAATGTAGCAGTGTACAATATTAGCTCAAAAAAAATGAAGAGCCCTCCTACATATTAAAGATAAAAGGCCTGAAAAATAAATAAGGGAAATATCACCCTTTATAATAGCTTCAAATAGCATTAAATAACTTGGAGTAACTCTAACCAAAGAAGTAGCAGACCTGTTTGACAAAGACATTAAATCACTGAAGAAAGAAATTGAAGAGGATATCAGAAAAATGTAAACATCTCCCATACTCCTGGATAGGTAGGATCAACATAGTAAAAATGGTAATCTTACCAAAAGCAATGTACAGATTCATTGCAATCCCCATCAAAATTCTAACACAATTTTTTACAGACTTTGAAAGGACAATATTCAATTTCATATGAAATAACAGGAAAGAAAGGATTGCTAAAACAATCCTGCTCAATAAAAGAACTTTAGGAGGCATCACCATCCCTGATGTCAAGCAATATATAGAGCTACAGTAATAAAAGCAGCCTGGTACTGGCATAAAAATAGGCTTGTGGATCAATGCAATTGAAATGAAGGCCCCAACCTTAACCCACACAACTATAAACACCTGATTTTTGACAAAGAGGCCAGAAATATTTAGTGGAAACAAGATAGTATTTTTAACAAATGGCATTGGCATAACTGGATGGTAGTATGTAGAAGAATGCAAATAGATACAAACCTATCAACCTATATACAACTCAAATCCAAGTGGATCAAAGACCTCAACATAAACCCAGCTACACTGAACTTGACAGAAAAGAAAGTAGTAAACACCCTCCAGTGCATTGGCACAGGCAACCAATTCCTAAATATAACATCAGTAGCACAGACACTAAGAACAATTATCAATAAATATGACCTCATTAAACTGCGCAGCTTCTGTAAGGCAAAGGACACAGTCAATAAGACAAAATGGCACCCTATAGAATGGAAAAAGATCTTCGCCAACTCTACATCTGACAGAGGCCTGATCTCTAAAATATAAAGAGAACTCAAGAAACTTGAGTCCAAAAACCTAAATAACCCAATTAAACAATGAAGTTTAGAGCTAAAAAGACAATTCTCAACAGAAGAATTACGAATGCTTGAAAGGCACTTAAAAAAATGCTTAATATCTTTAGCTGTCAGAGAAATGGAAATCAGAACAATCGTGAGATACCCACCTATACATGTCATAATCGCTAAGATCACAAACATATGACAGCCTATACTGGAAAGAATGCAGAGCAAGGGGGAACACTGATTCATTGCTGGTGGGAGTATAAACTCATACAGCCACTCTGGATTGCAGTAGGGTGGTTCCTCAGAAAACTGAGAATCAATCTCTCCAAGGATTCAGCAATACCACTATTGGGCATAAACCCAAAGTATGCACATTTGTACCCAAAATGCATTAGTTCAGTTTTGTCTATAGCAGCATTAGTCATAATAGCAAGAAACTGGAAGCAACCTAGATGTCCCTCAACTGAAGAATGGATTTAAAAAACTGTGGTACATTTATGTGATGGAGTATTACTCAGCATTAAAAAAAATAACATCCTAAAATTTGTAGACAAATGGATGGATTTGGAAAATATCCTCCTGAATGAGGTATCACAAACCCAGAAAGATAGGCATGGGATGTATGCAGTCATAAGTGGACTTTAGAAAAAGAGCAAAGAATACCCAAGCTGCAAACCATGACCCGTGAACAGCTTGGCATCATAAGAAAGTTAAATGAGACATCCAGGGATTCCTCTATGAAGAAAAAAATAGAGAAGATTGCATTAGAAAATTGGGATCATAACAGGTAGCGAGCAAGGAGAAGTGTAAACAAATCATGAGAGAAGTAGATGGTTGAGTGAGAGGAGCAACAAAGAGGGAGAAAATAAGAGATGGATATCTTGATAGAGGAAGCTAATGCAGGGATGTGAAGAGACCAGGTGCTAGGAAAACTCCAAGAACACACAGGATGTCCCTAGATAGGTTCCCAACAAATAATGGAGGTAGTGTCTAAACAGGATTGCCCTATAATCAAATGAATAACCACCCTAATTGTCATCACAGAACCTATACACAACAATGAGTGGAGGTGGAGGTAGAGATCCATGGCTGAGCACTGGCTGAGTCCCCTTCTAGATGGAGAGTAAAGGAGAAGGCCTGTATGAGCAAGGGAATAGGGATTATGAGAAAGAGTCCAAAAGACATGGCTGCCAGGAGGTCTGGGGGTGCCACTGAATCAAGAACAGCCCATGGGAAACCATAGGAAGAAGACTAGGTCCTGCAAGGGTAGTATAAGTAGAGCCTTGAGGGGTAGGATTGAATTGTGTTCCTGAAAAATAGGCTGGCACCTGGAGCACATTTGCTGCAGAGGAGTGCCTAACCCAGCATTGATATTGGGATGATGAAACTGGACCTGCTGGGAAAGGATATTAGCTGACCCACATTGGGATTTCCTGCCCTTCTTGGGGAGGGGAGGAGGGATGGGGAGGAGGGAGGCTGAAGACAGACTGGGAGGGATTGGGAAGAGAGAAGGAAGGGTGAGCAGAGGGATATATGAAAAAAGACCCTTTTAAAAGATATTTAAAAAAGACATATCCAAGTTAAAGCCAGGCATTCATAAAAAGAATAAGCCTTCATGTGATTTATTTCTGAGCTGAGTGATGAGACCCAAAAAAGTGTAAAGAGGCAAAAGCATAAAATAACACAACCGACATTACTTCATAAGTTTTTTTTTCAAATGAAATTTTATGCCAAACAAAACAAACTGTTGGAATAATCCACTCTAATTTTAATCTTTAACAGAAAAGTTATCGAAAGTAGAAGTTTACACAAATAGACATTGTCTTCAATTGCAGGTGCCAGAACAGGACCCTTAAATAAGTTCACGAAGTGGAAAATCCACAAATACTAATGTCGAGGTTGTGAAAAAAAAAAACAGTCTTAAGAGCCAAATCGGTAATTATGTTCTCATGCAGCCTCTAGGGTAGGCAAGCACCAATTTTCATGTGCAATCATCTATCCAAATGTGCAGTGCTTATACATGTGTAATTGTTTGCTGGGGTGACTCTCTCTCTCTCTCTCTCTCTCTCTCTCTCTCTCTCTCTCTCTCTCTCTCTAATCCATAGGATATGCTATCTAAATGGTCTACAGCCATCTGCAATAGCAGGAGTGGAACTAGAAATTAACAAAGAAACTGTAGCTACTGGTGATATTAGCTAAGATAAAAAAAAAAAATGAAAAAAATCCCTTCAATGAGAATTCTTAACTCATTAGGGTAGTGTTACCTCCAGACAACTGAGCTGAATTTCTTAGGAGATGGGGAGATGTGGAGAAGAGAGAGTGACTGGAGTGGGTGGAAGGTAGAAGGGATCTTGAACAAGGATATACACGGATAGAAAATGTGACTTTATTCATAATAAAAATATATTGAATTAAAAACAAAAAGATTTGTTTCATTTCTTTATATTCTCACACTCTCTTTTTCATTTCCTCCTACCCTCCTTCTCCTCTCCTGACACCTACCCCCTCTCTGCATGTGTGTCTAAGTCTTTCGGTGTGTGAGTATGCATAGATTTGAGTACAGATGCCTTGGATTAGAACTTGGTTCCCTGAAGCTGGAGCTAGAGGAGTTTGTGAACCATTTGATTTAGCAGCTAGGAACCAAACTCAGGTCCTTTGGAAGAGAAACCTATGTTTTTTTTACTGCTGAATCACCTCTTTAGCTCCTCAACTAAATTAGAGGTAGCATTTAGCATACTGAGTTACTCTTTTTCATGTTAAATTTGTGACTCTATTCAGCATCCCTGAATCCTGTGACATTTGTAAACACTTTACATAAAATTGTGAAAGTAGTGAAGCTAGAAGACAGAACCCTTTGACTTTTCCTACATGCTGAAGGATTACATTTGACTATACACATATGATATATGATTATCTTAATATAATATAAATTAGGTGGAAAATATATAGCTAATATAAATATTAAATATATACCTTTAAAATTGATTTCTGTCAATAAAAAAAAAAGTTTTGTCTTATTTAAACTCATAAATAGATGATCAACCATTCTTTAGGAATCATCTTTCTACATACTTCCCACCAGGTTTTATTTTAATACCTGTGAATCAGTATAGGCCATCAGTCTAGTCTAGTTCTAGAGGCCTCTCATTACTATGCTTAATTTAAAACTCTTGTGTGTATTTAGAAAACCATCTGCCAGTAAATTATGCTTTGGTGACACCACATGGTCCATGAGACTAGGTCTATGAACTGTGTGAAAAGAAAATATGGTTTCTTCTTAATAGTTTAAAAGGTTTCTCAAAGGATGGCATAAAGAATTTTAATGAAAAATAATAAATAAATAATTCCGTGAAATATAATTAATGGAAGAGTTTTCATAATTTCAAATTATTTTGAGAGTTAGTTTGCAAATCAGAGACAGGTGTATCCAAATTAGTCTGCTCAATTTTGTCCTTGATATATAAGAAATTGCTATAAAGACATTTACTATTTTATTAACTCATTAGAGAGAGATGTGCTAGGAATGTTTAAGGTATTCTTTGTAGAGTCTAATTAAATCTTTGCTTTGAATATAGCTAAATTTACTTTCATATTTTGCACTAGATAAGAAATTATGCAAATATAAATATGTTAGTCTCTAAACTCCCATTGAAGTTTAAATATAGCTGCTACCTAAAAATTATGAGGGAAACATTTTTCATTTCTAACTACTAAATGCAATGGATTTATTTGTGAGAAAAAAAAAAAAACAAAACAAAACTTGGTTTCTCCTGAGTTTTTCATATTGAATGACAAAACTGTCAAAATAATCACCAGTTGGTAATGATCATTCAGTATCAGAATTCCTTGACAGATGACAAGCAGAATATTGAAAAGGCCTGGGTCCAGGTTGCTGCAGGAGGATGCAGACAGCTTTCAAGTAGCTGTTGCATTGAGTGTAGTAAAGGACTGATCAGGCCAAAGAGAGGATGAACAAGGAGAACTGGTTTATGGTGATTGGGTTTACTCTAACAAGTACTGAATTGAAAATCAGAAATCACATGGATCCCACTCCTCCTAGAGGAACACCTGAATCAATCTTGTGGTTGGGGGGAGAAAACTGGATCTGCTAGGAGTGGAGACTGAACTAAGCAATATTGGGACAGTGGGACCTTGGGACTGCCTGCTGCCTGCCCAGGGAGGGGATGGGGAGTTATGGAGAAGAAAGAATGACTTGATGTGGTGGGAGGGGGAAGGGACCTTGAATAAGGATATACAAGGATAGAAAGTGTGACTTCTTTGTTCATAATAATAAAATAAAAATTAAAAAAAAGAACAGGCCAAAAAAAAAAGAAAGAAAGAAAGAAATCACAAGTCTTGAACAGTTTCATCCGTCATTATAGAACTTAGGTGAAAATGAGTCTCTGTAGCTCACTTTAATAAAATATTAAGTGACAGAGTTGAGCCCACGGCTCAGTGGATAAGAGACTAGCTGTATAAGCATGGGACCTGGATTTAGATGCCCAGCACCTATATTAAAAGCAGGTGTGGTTGTTGTGTTCATAAATGTCTCTACTTCTACTTTCATGCTACTTGTTTTCTGTGAGCAATATCATCAAATTCCATAATAGTAAATCCCTTTATTGCAGGATATTGGATCACACTGTGAACCTCTGGTTTGCATTTGTGTTAATTAAGCAAAATCGACCTTAGATCAGGAGATGGAGCCAGCAACTAGTTGACAGAAAGTAATCATGGAGAGTCAGAAGGAGTGTGAAAAACAGACAGAAGCAGGGTGATCTTTTGGGTTTGGCTGCTCATAAGAAGACTATCTTTCAGAGACATTACCAAGAGGGAATTGCTCCTCAACCTCTCTGAGCTCCTAGATCTTCACCCCAGTCTCTGACTCCCCAGTCTTATTGACAAACAGAAAGATGTTTACATTTGGTGGCAGGGACAGGAGGAGGGTCCAGTAGGACATCAAAATCTCACTTGGCCACTGCCTGAGAAAGCAGCCAGTAAATTCAGAGCCACAGTTAAAATTACTGGCTGAACAGTGGATTCAGGTGCAGTCACTGTGTCAATGGACAAATAATATACCTTCATGAAATTTCTAGGAATTCTCATTTCCCCCTTGTATAAATTGTTCCTCCGATGCCTAAAAGCAACATATTTTAGTTTAACCAAATATTTTTGAGATTTTTGTGCGTCACTGAAATTGAGAAATAAAACATATAGGTCCAAAGAAAAAAAAATGATTAAAATTATACAATTCTATTGTCTTTATATTTTAAAAAAATCATTTCAACAACGAAAGTAAACTTTGGGAAGAAATTAGGTTGTAGAGGCAAAGCAAGCCCTTCTTAGGTAGGTCATTTGTAAACTATCTCTCTCTCTTTCTCTCTGAAGACACCAGAAAAATATCCACAAATTGTGACTCTAGAGATATCAGACTGTTGGTTCCAGAACTGACAGGATGCTTTCTGCACATGGTAATTTTTGCAAGAGAAATCTGAACAAAGGAAAATTAAACCACTATCTCCAAGAACAGGAATGACAGTGGCACCTGTAATGTGTCAACACTGTTTAGAAACTGCCTCGTATTGAAAAGTCAGGACATTCATGAACATACCAATAATCTATAAAATGTGTTCGGGGACATTATCACTGCAGGTACATGAGGCTTCCAGGGCATATGGTTAATATTTACACCAAATCAACAAATGCTAGAGATTTATCAGAGATAAGGGAACCTCAGTATAGAAAATTCCTACATAAGATGGAGCTGTAGGCAAGCTTGTAGAGCATTTTCTTAAGTAATGATTGATATAAGAAGGTCTGGCTCATTGTGGGTAGTGTCTCCCCTTCCCTGGACTGTTGGTCCTGGAAAATAAGCCAAACAAGTTATGGAGAACAAGCCAGTAAGTGGTGCCCTCCCATAGCCTCTGCATCAGCTCTGCCTCCATGTTCTCCCCCAACTCCCATTTGAATTCCTGTTCTCACTGCCTTCAGTGTGAAATGTAATGTGGAAGAAAAAGCCAAATAAACCCCTTTTACTAACAAAAAAGCCAGGTGTGGCAGTATTGCGCATATAATCCCAGTATTAGGTAATCGCTTATTGGTCAACCAACCTAGATGAAATAGTGAGCTTTAGGTTCAGAGAGAGAGCCTGTTACAGAAAAGAAGAGGGAGATTGTTAGCTATAGACATGCCAGTGACAACCTATTGCCTTCATATGCCACTTAATAACTGAGTACTCTGACATAGTCATATACACATACTACCAGTAGCCCAAACACACATGCACCAATTGAAGCATGTAAATTGAGACTACTGCATAAGAAAAATAATATAAATGCTTTGTAGACTGTCATGTACTCTGCATAAGAAATTATTCATAATTACAGACTCTGTTAAGTGACTGTGTTCCAGAATACAGATTTAAAAACAATGTTACTGTCTGCCTTAACAGCTTACTTTGTCTATATCACTTGGGCATTTACAAGATTTTGGATGAATATTTTACCTATTGTCTCTATAATGTAATCATCATTGCATTATATCTGCTTTCTTTTGTCATTGAGAAGTCAGTTCATGGAGAAATCAAGAATTCCATCCTCATTGTTGTTATCATTATGCTTATGATGGCTTTAATGAGCTGCATGTGCAAAGCCTTTTTAACTAACAGAGTTGGTTTGCACTTTTTGTAATGATCATTTTTAAATGTTGTTATGTGATTCAAAAATTCTGAAAATTTTTGACCCAGTTGCCATTCTATGGAGAGGACAGTGTTGTGTCAAATGCTATTCTACTGACTTTGGTTTGAAATCACATGTCAATTGTGTAGAGTTCTGAAGTTGATTAAAGTCTCTGTGATCAGGAGAAAATCAAGAATAGGTGTAAATGGGCCAGTGGGTGATAATAGTGGGCTCTTTGGTCTCAAAATAAAGCTTTAATATTGTGTGTGTGTGTATATATATATATGGTTATATATAAAAAAACAACCAGAAAATTATCTGGGTGGCATATTAAAAGATAACATTTCTTCTTATTATAATGCATAATAAATATGTTATTTGAATCATCTTGTATTTACAAACACAGTGCGATTTAATGTTATGAAAACCCTAGTATTAGCTACAGATTTTGAGAGAAATCTGGTCATTTCTTCTTACCTATCTTTCTGCCTGTCTAAATGGTAATTATACACTAAAACCACAAAGCTATGTCATGTATTAATTTCACTAACAGATAAATGAGTCCCACTGCTATAAACAAAGGTAACAATGATAAAATAAATAGTGATTTAAATCTTAGAGAATGTAGTAGACTTTAATAAACTATATCACTTGGAACATATTATTATTAAGTACTTTTTTCTTTTGCTATTTAAAACTTTTTTATGTAACATACTTTAATTATATTATTTTCTGTCTTCAAATCCTATAAAATCTTCTCGAACTTTCTACCTACCTAATTTCATGTTTTTCTCCCTCCTTTCTTTTTCTTTCCCATTTCACATTTCACAGTGATTGCAATTCCATACAAGTTATAGAAGCATTAGAATGCTTAAATATAAAAAAGTTCTTTTCATTAATGTTGATCTTATTTTAGGTTTAAAGATCATGAGAGTGAGCATTAGCATGAGGGAAATAAAATACCATGCATGCAGTAACTTTCTAATGGAATTCTTCCATTCATCTTGGGATGGTCTGAGTCAAGTGTGGAATTTAACCAAGCTCTTTGCATTCTTTTTACAAGTTTAATGAGAGAATGACATGAATCCCTTTTACACAGACTTTTTGATGACAACTATACTATTTTTTATTTGGCATAATATTGGTTTATATAGTTAGAATTTATCCCATTGCTTCTTCAAATGAAAAAGTGTAACTCAGTCAATTTTTATGTTATCTGAAGGTTTTATTCCAGGGACAAGAACAAAGGAAGATGGAATGTGAACAGCTTTAAAAGAAGGTTTGTGATGGAGCTTACAGAGTGGGAAAACATACTCAGACTTTTTTCTACTATCATATCATACACTCTATAACTGTTTCAACAAAAGTACGTTGAGACATGGCAACTCTTCATCAGACTGTCAGTGGTTGGCTGTTGCCTCTGTAGGGAACTGGATATATTTTCCCATAAGTCATATATAAAATCCTAATCTCTCTCTCTCTCTCTCTCTCTCTCTCTCTCTCTCTCTCTCTCTCTCTCTCTCTGTGTGTGTGTGTGTATGTGTGTGTGTGTGTGTGTGTGTGTGGGTGTGTGTGTGTGTATTTCTTCAGGTGAGCTACAAGGAAAATGTCCACAAGCAAGAAATTGTAACTCTACAGATACCAGACATGATGGTACCCTTGTTGGCACTTGTCAGGTTCCAGAACCTAGAGAATGCTACCTGTACCAGGCAATTTTGTAAGAAAAATCTGAACAAATAAAAACTACTATCTCCAGGAACAGGGATGGCGATGGCATCTGTAATGTTTGAGCATTGTTTAAAAATTGCATTATATTAAAAAATAGCCATCAAGTTTGGGAGAGTAGAGCCTGCTACATTCATGAGGCTTAGAGCAAAATTAGAAGTTCAAAGATGGCTTTGTGTATGTAAGAACGTGACTCAAAAGTATAAAAAAGAAAGAACATTAGTGTGAAAATCAGTTTTAGATTTATAAAGTACTTAAATTGGATAAATTATATCTAACAAATTTATTGATTAAGAAAATTAAACATAAATGTGTTATGAACTCTAATATATTGAGAATATATAAAGCATAGTAGACTTAATGTAACAGGATAAAATGAGAGACTAGGTATTACAAAGAAAATATATATGGGCTCGGGAAGTGGTTCAGAGGTTAGTGTTTGCAGAGTAAGTGTGAGGATATGGAATTTGAAACCCCAGAACCGACATATATGCTTTTCTAGTGTACTTTCAGCCTTAGAAATTGGAGACAAAACAGAATCCCCAGAACAATCTAACTAGCAAGACTAGTAATCTTCAAAAGCTCTGGGATTGATTGACACTGCATTGATGAATAAAGTGTTTGAATAGCCATAGAAAATAATTCTTGACATCAATTTAATCCTTCAATACTTACATGCACATAGATATGCAAACAACATGCACACATATATGCACAACCACCTCACACATGTGAAAATTGGAAATATACATGTACACTAAACATCCAGATAGAGTAATTTAGGTCACAACAAGGTTCACTAAGTTCTCTATCACCTCTGAGCAAGAGAAAAATCACATCCCCTTGTGAGAAACAGAGAAAGCTACATCTGGAGAATGTAGATATGGGCTCTGTACATGAGCTCTGTTGATGACAGCGAAGTGCTTTTACTCTAGAGGAAGAATGGCAAATACAGCCTGGAAATGTAATGAGTCAAAGGTGCAGAAGTGTTGATGTAATATTTACCATGAAGAGCAATGGATGAAGAGCCTAGCTGGAGTTTGTAATACCAAATAATACATGCAAACACCAATTTCCAAAATGCCCACAAAGGATTCAGCATTATACTAATAGTAGTGCTAACTTTACTATAAGTCATACTGCATGCCTATTACAGATATGTGATCATCTATTAAATTGCTAGCACATTCAGAACAATGAATTTAACAAAGTTGCTGGTTACATCTGGAAATTGGCCTGAATATAGCTTTGTATCATTTAGTTAAGAAACTCATCAGACTATAACAGCTGGAACTTCTAAATATGACAGATGTGAGTCTAGATGTGCTTCTGTTCTATATCTCTTAATTTGAGGTGCATAGGCACATGCACACATGTTCTCACACAGGTTGATGATTTCTATCACTCTCAGATGAACAAATGTCTTTGAACATAGAAAGACGTAAGTTTAAAATGCTATAAAATGACTTGTAGTTGTGTAACAAATGCATGCATGTTCATGAAGAATATGTATTCATAATATATAATAATGTATACTCTTATATGTTATATATGATATATATTCATAATGTATGTACACAACAAGCATATTTTTTTCTATTTACCTCAGTATGTTACTAACCACAGTAAAAACATTAGCACTCAAAGAGCTTCATATTTCTTGAACAATGCTATTGGCTTTTCTGCCTGTGAGTCTCTGATCTGATTTATCTGTATATATTTTATAAAATAAATTCTATTGGATTAAATGAGGACATCTGGCTTTACTCATTCCCTAAGTCAATAGCTTCTGGGGATTGGCAAGATGCCTCTGTATTAAGAACATTTGCTTCTCTTGGAGATCACTTATGTAAAGCACTCTGCACCCATGTGTGGTTCACAACCATCTGTAACTCTAAATCCAGGAACTCAATTCCCTATTCTTACCTCTAGATAACAGACACTCACAGGCTACACATACACACATGGGGAAAGAACATTTATGCACATAAAATAATAACATAAAATTTAAAAGTTCAATAGCTAGTCTTAATACACTTTAATGCTTTGACTGACTACTGCATCTAATTACAATATAAATTTCATTTGATGTGGCCAGTCCTCTAAAAAAGTGACAGTGCACAATTGTCAGGTTTCTGCTTGGAAGGGTCAGTCTCTTCCATGCTTTAACATAGGACAGATCTGTGGGCAGTGTGGTGAGACGATGTCACTGAAGCCTAGAGTTTTCAAACCCTAAGGCCTAGGACCACCCAGTTTTCTTTGTTTCTCATAAGTGCAAACATCATCATTTCCTTTATTTTAGCTACATGAGGAACATCAAGCTCCTCTAGAGGATTCCTGCACAATCCTATCTCATGTTCACATAAAAGTCACAATCTGAGTGCCAACCCTATGATAATGATCAGCCTTGTTGCCCACAATTCAAAACAATTATTTCATATTTATAAGGTGATGACTGAAATAAAAAATAAAATTTCAAGAGAAATATAAATTTTACTCAAGTCTAAAAGGCAGTATCTCAGCTGCAGGATCTTTTCTTTCTTCACCCCATCTCATGACATGCAGATTATTAAAAATTGCAAGATTTTGGCTGAACAGATTCTCAGGGGACATCACTGTGCTCTGGTACAAGGGATGAGAATGTGCTTTCTTAGAGAATAGGAATACAAAAATTGTGCCTAATCAGGATTTTGAGAAAATCCAAATCAAGAAGAGTATGACATGTGCAAAACAAGATATGAGGCACACCAGATTGCTACACTATAGACTCACAGAGAGAACTAAAGAGAGGTAAGTGGATAAACAGGGCATGTGTTAATCCCCTGCATTGTACTCAATAGAGAATTTATAAGCACTCACTGAAAATTTACTGCATTTAGCACAAGATTTATATTGTACAGGCCGGATTGATGGTTCAGTGTCTAAGTCTCTGGTGACCTTCCAGAGAATGAGAGTTCAGTTCCTAGGATCTATGTTGGGCAACTCATACTGCCTGTGCCAGCTTCGGGGGATCTGACTTCCTCTTTGGGAATCTCTGGGCACTGAACATTGAATTCACAAGTTGACCCCTAGTAATTTCTACACACAAACACATACACACACACACACACACACACACACACACACACACACACACAGCCTCTTAAACTACAATGACTCTTTAAGAAAACAATTTACATTGTATTGATTTATTTTTATATACAATGCAGATGTTTCCAAAGCAAACTCATTAAGACTTTAAAGTATCTTAAAATAATAATAAATTTATTGTTATCCAACTATACAAAATTATATAAAAGGATATTGGTGGTTTACTATCACAACTGTGCAATTAACTGGGGTCTAGGAGCTATCTGATACTGCTGGGTACCATTGTGAAACATAACATATCATAGATACATAATAATGGGAAAGATCCAAATTCAAAATCAGGAGTACACTTTCTGTCTAGTGTGTACCTTTTTCATACTCCTATCAAGCTAATACCTAGTAAATCAAAGTATCATAAACTGGCCATGGTTTGTATGGCTAATGTCCTGCTTTTTGGTGGTGTTGCTTGTATCTTAGAGTGTTAAAGCAAAGTACATGAACTTATAAATTCTTACTAAAAAATCTATTGAAAGAATAAATCATAAAATAAAATATTATTGCTTTGTTTTAGTTGGAAACCAATACAAAGCAATATGGGACTGCCAAAAAATAGAAATTAAGACTCCAATACACTTAATTTTGTTTCAAAAATAAAATTCTGTACATTCCTCAGAATACATTAAACTTTGTGTCAGTCTTTTCAATGTCTTGCTAGCATTGGTTTTTGGAAAGATTTAAGCATATTTAAATTTAATGTCTTTTTACTTATTAGCAAGAAAAAATGAATAAATTATTTCTAGGACACTCTCCTGAACTAAAATCTCACATTTCTTTTCTAATGATTACAAGTGATTTATGCCCCATTTCTTCTTGTCTTTGGCTTTCTTTAGGGATCTGATTGACAGGAGGACATGACCTTTACCATAACTCCTCTGTGAGTAGGAAATGGTCATTATTGATTAATGTCATAGATAAATGCTGCTTTGCACTTGCTCTTTACACCTTTGAAATTACTGAAGGAATCAAAACAGTTAATATTGGGGACAAGGCAATACTCCACTTTTATCTTGATTGGGGCTATCACACAGAGTTATATAGGTTTTGCCCTACATGAAAGAGTTTGACCAAAAACAAAAACAAAAAAAAACATAGGAGAAAGAAAATGTCAACAACCCCTGCTTACCATTCCTGCACCATGATCAAATTCACTTATTCAACAGAAGTACCTTTACATAAATGGGAAAAAGTCACACTGGTTTCGTTTATTCACACTTAGTCATTTCATTTAAAAAGAATCAGTGATTTATTCCAGATATAGCTTTATTTTAGAAATTTACATTTGGTAGATTATTCTGAGGAAAATTATATGATTGCTAATATTGATTGTAAACTTGATGACATCTCAAATCAGCTAAAATTTAAGAAACTGGGCAGAACTGTGAGGGATTATTCTTGTTTGAATCATTTGAAGCAGGATGACACACCCTCAAACTTGGTTGTACTTTCTAGCATCAGTCCACATAAAAGAACATGTAAGAAGAAAACTGTGAAAGTGAAGTCTGAGTTATTTCTGAGACCCCAAGATGTGAGAGGTGCCAGAGTTATGAAATATATGCCAAAGAAAGAAAAATATAATGAGTGAAAGAAACTCAACAGAGAGGAACAATATTAGTTAAAATAATGCTTTGAGTATCAGAAGAGATGTTGAACTTTGGAATTTTAAACAGTGTTAAGATTGAAAAACTATGGGGACTTTTGAAGTTGGACTAAGTACATTTTGTATTATACTATGGTCACAAGCCTATGGGAGCCAAAGAACAAAATGGTGTGAATTCTCATTTGAATGACAATGATGTACTAGGGTCTCATATATTTGATTACTTGGTCCTGAGTTGGTAGAAGTGTCTGAGAAGGATTAGGAGCTGTGGCCTTCCAAAAGGAAGTGTGTCACTGGGGCTTGTCTTTGAGGTTTCAAAAGAATCCTGTGATTTCCAGTGTTCTTTCTTTCTGCTTGTTATGGATCCAGATGTTAGCCCTTAGCTCAGCTATTATAAATTCACCTAGTGAAACCATAAACCAATTTAAACATGACCTTTTATCAGTTTCCTTGATCATGGTGCTTTATCACAGCAATAGAAAACTAAGACAAATCTTAATACAGTAACACCAGAAACATGGTTTAAATAATACTATTTTAAATTCAAAAATTACTATTTATCAGAGAAGTTTCTTTGTGCAGTGATGATAAATAACATAGATACTTGCAACTGATTAAAATACAGAGGGTTAATATCAGTGGAATGCTCAGTCACAAATAGGACATCTACCTCACTTTCCCCAAAGGGGCTATCATGGAAGATTGGTGCAAAGATCTTAAAAGTCAGATATTACAGAGGACCAGGGCAAAACAGTGCCTTATGGAAATGACAGGACTGCAGCTGCTATAGTTGCCTGACAAAGACCTGCACAAGATTAAGGCATTCAAACTTCATGGTCTCCCATCTTTAAATGAGTAACTATTGACAGTTGTTGGTACCTTGTCAGATACTATATTTTCTTTAAATGTGTGTTCCTGGTAGATCAATCATGTTTTTTTGTGGATTTACCTCCTTGGGAATATATGAATAGAACAAAGTGGATTTAGTGGGTTATTTAAAAATCAAATTTAAAAGAAGACACAAAGTTGGGAGGAGGAAGAAGGATGGGAGGGAATATATTAGGAGTTGAGGGAAGGAGGAGGGTGAAATATAATCAAATTACATTGTATGAAAATCTTAAAGAACCTATAACAATATTGTATTTAAAAATTGAAAGTTTTTATCTGTGTGTGTGTGTGTGTGTGTGTGTGTGAGAGAGAGAGAGAGAGAGAGAGAGAGAGAGTGAGAGAGAGAGAGAGAGAGAGAGAGAGAGAGAGAGAGAGAGAGAGAGAGAGAGAATATACATTGTAGAGAACAGAAGATGGCTTGGAGGTGTCATCTCCTTATATCAGAAGGGTCCCAGAAATTGAACTCAGGTTATCACAAGCATCTTTACCCACTGATCCATCTTGCTAGCCTTGTATTTTTTGACATCTAGATATTTTCCAACCAAATCTAATTTTGTATGTGTTTACTTCACATTGTTAATTATGATTTCTCATATTCGAAAGTCATGTTAGCAAAAAGGATAAAACATAGGTGGAATCTGGTCTATTTTCTGATTCCATCAGTTCAGCTACAAAATTTAATTGCTATAAATAAAAAAATACCTTTACTTTTGGTGGCTTTCTAAACATCATCCCCATAGTTTTTAGAAAAGAAATATTTATCTCTAACTCCTCAACTTGTAAGATAAATTAGAACAAGCCTGTAGACTGTGACCTGATCATCACAGCCTTCAGTGGTGTCAAAGTCAATAAAGTTATATAGAAAATGTTTTTTAAAATCACTACAAAAACAATAAACAGCCAGGTGGTGGTAGTGTATAATGGTAATCCCAGAGCTCCTGAAGCAGAGGCAGATGAATCTCTGTGAGTTCAAGGCCAGCCTGATCTTCAGAGTGAGTTCCAGGACAGGCTCCAAAGCTATACAAGAAAACCATGTCTCAAAAAAAGTAATAAACAACATTTCAGTCTGGCCTCAAATTTTATAGAAAATAAAATTGGCCAGGAGTTGACACTTCCTTGAGACCACCACAGCTGTTAGTGATAAGGAAATTAATTTTATCAACACTGAGCTTCTTCTTGGGACCTGTTCCAAGTCAATCTGGTATAGAGGATGGGCGCATGACCTTGTCATTCCAAGCTTACATCTAGGGTTTGACTGTAGCAAGTACTGTTATACTGGACCAATCAACTTTGCTAGAGCATTGTGCTCTGAGAAATGAAAGAAATAATAGCTTCCCTACTTATACAGACTTAATTCATTAAAATTTAATTTTCAGAGGTATTTTTATTACTTAATTTTATTTTATGTACTTGAGTGGCTTTTCTATGTGTATGTATTTGTATTTCATACATGTTTGGTACATAAACAGGTGAAATAAGGGCAGGATACCCTCGAACTGGAGTTACAGATGGTTACTTGCTACCACATGGGTGCTGGGATGTAAACAGTGTCCTTTGCAAGAGCTGCCAATGCTCTTAACTGCCAAGGCTTCTCTCCATATCTAGTTTTATTTTATAGTTTATTTGTATTAATGTGTGTTTATGTGTACATATGCATGCATGCACTCACAAAGACAAAAACAAGTCATTGAATCCCTTGGAACTGGAATAACTTGGCAGGGATGCTGGGTGTTGAACTTGGTCCTCTGAATGAACACAGAGGCTTTTGACCACAGAGCCATCTCTTCAGCACTGTGTTAAATTTTATAAATATTAGACTAGGACATGTCACATAGAAATCTTAAACAACAAATTATGATGACAATAATAATAATTTAGAATATGTTGGACCAAATAAAGTCATTTTTATACTCTTTCAGTACTTCCCCGTTCAATTTAATTGGTTGGTTGTTTCAAATCAACAGGTACCATTAGTACTTACCTGCATTTCCATCTGTTGGCACTCAAGTTTAGCAAATATATTCAAAAAGTATCTTTTATAAGTCTAAAATGTAATTGCTAGCATATTATTTCTAATGGTAATCATCTAAACATTATATCTAAAGACAGTCCTTGAAGTTTAGGGTACCCAGTTCATGACCTAACACAATAACAGAATAGGGCAATTTCTGGGAAATTAATAGTTACAAAAACTACTCCTAAATGAATTTCCTGAGTCTGTTTGTGATGACAAAATTGAACATGTGCATCTGAGACATTTCTTTCACAATTCCAAATATATTTATCATTAGATAATTTGCATATAAAGTTAGCCAATCTATAAAGTTACCCTATTACTTTAATTAAGAAGAAAAGTAAATCAATTTATGTCCAATTAGGTTAGAGTCTTCATGTTGAATGTTTGAGTTTCCCTCTGGAATAATCTCCCTTTAGTCTAAAATACTGCACTAGCATTTCTTTTGGAGGGAGGTTGGTTGGTGATAAATCATATCTTTAGTGTTCCATCACTTGACAATACATTTACTCAACTTTAGACATTTTAAGTAAGAGAATTCTGGAAGAAGGTTTTTTGTTTGTTGATATGTTCTCAATTCTACATTTTATAATTTGGTGGTTACAGTGTCTTCCAGATCTTGTAGCATTAAATATGAAATATTCATTTATGCATTTAGAAGATATAATACTTCTCTTTAGCAGACTTTAAAGTTACTGTAGAGAAATGTGAACAGTAGGCATGGGGAGCAGTATATGATAATAGAGGACTGAGGATAGTCAGGATATAATACATATAAATACTATAATGAAACCCATATATTCATATAATTAATATATTCTGATAAAGATTAAAAACTTAAAAATATGAGCTATGTTTTGGATGGATGAATTAAGAGATGTGTCTCTCCTAACCATGAGAGCAGTGTTTTCTTCTGACTCTGTTGCCTGTCATTAGGATTCATTCCTCCTACCAGATTGCCTCATTCAGCTTTCATAAAAGAGGTGTCTATTCTCACTGCAACATGATGTGCCGTGGCTGGTTCACATCTATGGGAGGTCTGCCTGTACCTGAAGAGAAACAGTGGAAGGGGAGTGGATGGGGCAAGAGTAGAGGCAGGGAGTGAATGGTGGGAAGAAGAGGAAAAAACTGGGAAGAGGGAAGGGAGAGGGGAGACTTTGATTGGGCTGTAAAAACAATATAAATAATAACTAAATAAGTTAAATAAGTAAGTAAATAAATAAATAATAATTTTTTAAAAATTGTTTAGGCATGGTATTCACCCTCTGACTCTGCTTGAGGCTTGCTGATGTTGAATCTCTAAATGTACCTCTCCAACATGTTTGTGGAGTTGTTAGGCATTTTTCCTCGTATTTGTTCTAAGATGCTCTCTGATTTTCTTTGTATCTCAAGTGACATAATTCCGAAGTTTGTATTGTTCCCTCTCCCCTTTTCTTTTGAATTTATGATGTTGGAAAATCCTTCCACAAGCCCCATGTCACTTTTCTGTTCTCTCCATTCTAGTACAGACATCTAACAGTAGGCTTCTCTACTATGATGCTGGAGCTTCGGATTTTCTGTGCTTTCTTGCTGAAAATAGTTTCTGTCTGGCTTTCGCTTGTTCTCACCAAACACAACTATAATAACTTCTGTGAAGGGATTGTCTAAACTCTCAAAATTTCTGTCGTCTAGAGTTCTTATTCATTGATCAATTTTTTTCCTTCTTTTTTTTGTTTCCCTGGTTTTGTTTTTTGAAAGACAGGGTTTCTCTATATAACAGTCTTAGCTGTCCTGTAATTCTTCTGTAGACCAGCTTGGCCTTGAACTCACAATGATTAGCCTGCATCTGTCTCCTTAGTGCTGAGATTAAATGTATGTGTCATCACTGCCATTTCCCTAAAGAACTGATCATGATTTTTTCACCTTTTATGGGGAGTAATATTTACTTTTTAGTTTTCCCTGGAACTTTGATAATTGTGCTGTTTAGAATACTTTGGGGGAATGCTTGCCTTCTAACTGGTCCTATTCTGTTTTAAGATCAATCGAAAGATAAAGTGATGGGGAGAAGAGAGAAGGACTGGGATGGGTGGGAGGGGGAAGGGAGTTTGAACAAGGGGATACATGAATAAAAATATGACTTTATTCATAATAAAAAAAGAAAAAAAATTCAATCCCCAACAATTGAACATTTACCTTCTGACGGGGCCAACTTGGATGCCATAACTCTGGTGAAATTATTGATACATCTACCCTATGTCCAATAAATCTTCAATAATAACATCAAAAAATCAGTCAAAACATTTTAACAGAACTTTACCCTCATCATTTTGGGAATAATAATTCCCATGCTACTTAGCCATTGAACTCCTTTGCAGTGCCTCTTTGTACTAACACAAAGGGACACACACAGGATCTCAAATGTCCGACAATCTTATTTCAGTTCTCAAAGCTCTATCTGTGACAAAGCTTTGAGTTTTCCTCATGAACACTTGGATGTAAAACTTGTGATTGCATGAACAATGTTTATTTCCTTCGGGAACTCACCTCCTCCCTTTACCTTGACCTTACTCTGTTTATTCTAACAGTCACTTTCCTATCAGCTTCCTCATCCTTAAAAGAAGGGGTTTGTTTTAAAGATGTAGTCAGCTGTGCTCCTAACATAGTGAACACTGTGACTTGTGCCTTTTTGGAAATATGATGAAAAAGGAGAGGAAGGTATAGGGGTTAGGGGTTAGATTCTTCCAATAAAAAAATACATATTCACTTTATCCAGAAAATGCCTCTATTGCCTGATGTCTGTTCAGAAATAAAAAAAAAGGCTTCTCAATGGTCTTGGGCTTTAATATCAGCATTATTATTTATATACATAACTAGGCATACAGTTCTAGAAAATGCTGGAAGAAGAAAATAATATTCATCTTGTGTAGAGTAAAGACATGAAGCTGGAACATGCTATTACATTATAACTGATACCAAGACTTGTTGGCAAACTATCTGGTATCCGAGGAACAGTTAGTTTGAATGAGCCAATGACAAACTTAAAAAAAAAGTGTCAGAATGGTAAGTAATAATTAAGTTTATAATTAGCATACTGAAAGCAGAATCTGTGAGCTATATTTTATTTAACTCTTAATTTTTCAATCATTGATAGAGAAAAATTGAACACTGCACCTACTTTATTTAAGAGGAAATTGAGTCATGGAGAACCCAAAAAACAATATTTAGATATACAACCTAATAGAGGTGTGACTGGGACAGAAGCCAGCTATCTCTAGAGCCTGTATAGTTGCCATGCTGTGTGGACATCTTGTTATATTTCTAGTACTCTACTGAGCCAACAGAAGAAAGACTTGGGAGATATACATTTTAGTTTTAACTGTGTATCTTAGGAAAACACTTCAAAGTTCTGATTTCTATACCTTTGTCTGTACAGTGGAGTAAACAAATGGGGGTCTTTATAGGACAACAGACTACCTTATATAAGGTGTGTCTCAAGTCATAGAAAACGACTTTTATGTAAAATGCTTTGCAAACTGCTATTTGCTCAGAACAATGTGACTATAGGCTACAATATATAGAAGTCACATGTGCAGTACCCATTGATGCTTACATTATAAAAATCAACATTTTATATTATGTTCTTTAGCAAATATTTGCTCTGTCCAAAAAATAGGAACTAGAAGTCACAGTTATTTGTTCTAAAAAAGCATATATGGTTTTCATGCAAACATATAAACAATCCATATTGATTTTGGCTAGAAACTGATTTTAAGATGGTGTCTTAGAAACATCAAAAGGAATAAAATGCAATATAAGGTCAGGACTTAGGTTTTTCTAATATACTGTTGTGATCCAAGGAAGCCCTGGGTGAATGTGCTTGGTTTGACATGAATCAGCAGTGTCAAGAACCAAGGCATCCAGCCCATGGAAAATTGGCAAAGCATTTCCCATTTGGGTCAGGCTTCAAGGGGCAAAGCTCATCTCTTGTCCAAGTATGAGTTTATAAGCATTGACCAGTGTGTACAAAAACTAGCAACTTTAACTTCCTCCTTCTGGATTACAGCCTGAGACTCCTTAAATACAGAGATTTTCTACCAAAATCTAGTTAACTTCTTTGTGCTGTATCTAAAAAATGCTTGAAGATTCCAGGTTGTTGGTGTTATTTGTGTTACTCCACTAGAACTCACAGAGCCCAGTTGCCCTCAGCTTTCCCGTGTTCATGTGTCTGCTGTCTCCCTCCCTCTCTTTTCAAGGTAATTATTCATCCCAGGTTATGCAGGTCATGACATACTAAATATTATAAGCATTTACAACATGTGAATATGTCCTTCCAGTCTCTGGAAGACAGCTGTGATTGAGAGCATGTATACATATTTATTGGTTTTTAAAAACATTTCCAATAAATAGCCAATACACATAAATATACATTGTCCACTAGGAAACATGATCCACTAGATAAACAGGAGGTAACAACTTCCTGGGCCAAGATATTTTCTTCCTGTAGTCAGTTGTGTTCAGAGTAAATCCAAAGCTGAGTGTGACATCAATCAATGAATTTAAGCCTTTTGCATTAAGCAGGTACCCCCATAATACAGTTATTTAGGAATTAATTAAAAATACCTGGAGGTGCCTGAGCACATCTAAGAGATGTTGTAAATGAGTTAGAAGGAAAAAAAGACAAAAGAAGGAACACACTAGAGCATTCTAGCAATATCTAAAATCAGAGATGAGGTTTTGGGAAGAGTTGAGCCAAGAATCAGCTGCAGGGGAAATGTAATTTGACTTTTACACTATCTGTAAAGGTCTTGAGATCTGGAAGCCAGATCAGTCCCTAGAACAGAAACTTTTTAAAGAATGCCTAAACCAACTCCAAATGCATTAAGTCGAAATGCTTACAATGCTTAGACATGTAAATAAATATTTTGCTCAGCAAAATTATCACACTTCATTGAGTATGTTTATCTTTTCAAAGATTTCTTCACTAGGTTCTGCAACACATTTTTTTCCTGAAAAAGTTAGCATTTTTAAGAAGTACAGTTTTATTAAAATGTGATAATAACCAATGGCTAATTTAGAAAAAAGATAAGCACTAGAACTATGCCAATAAACGAAATAAACACTGTATTTATAAACCTGAATCAGAATAGAAATTAATTCACTTATTTCTTTTATTTTAGCTTATGTATTTTCTACCATAACTCAGAAGACAAGAATGAACACTGGAAAAACTAGAGTGAGTTGCTGAGGCCAAGATCCAACATGATAAAAAGAAATGAAGTGGGTAGACAGGATGATAATTATGTGTGTATACATAGTTAAATATAAACAATCTTGAGGTTGGGGGGAGAAAACTGGTTTTGCCAGGAGTGGAGGCTGAACTAAGCAATACTGGGACAGTGGGACCTTGGGACCACTTGCCACCTGCCCAGGGGGATGATGGGGAGTTGTTGAGAAGAGAGAATGACCTGATGTGGTGGGAGGGGGAAGGGACCTTGAATAAGGATATACAAGGATAGAAAGTGTGACTTCTGTGTTCATAATAATAAAATTAAAAAAATATAAACATATCTTAGAAAAATTGTTCTACAGTGCTAATGACAAAAATAGAAAATCTATGTAGCAAATCTCAGGTACTTTCTCATGAATTTTGTTCATATAAATTGGCAAAAAAATGCAATTCTAAAAAGTAACCAAATTATGTCACATTCCAGAAAAGAGGTAAGGATGATGATGGCAATAGTGGTGGTGGTTATGAGAATGATGATGATGTTGATGATGATATCAGCTTTTTGATAGAACTCTCATCACGTTGCCATGGTTTATTTAGAAGCTGGTATCCAGCCCTCTAATGTACAATCCTCCTTCTTCTGAGTCATAAGTCATTGGATTATAGATGTGTCACCACAGTGAGTATTTATTTATTCATTCATTTATTACTTGTGCTTGTAGTATGTATATGCATACATATGTATGAGCCAAGGCCATAGTACATTGGATATCTTTCTCTATCATCCCTTGTCTTATATCTTTTTCTCTTGTTTTTTTTTTTTTTTTGAAAAATCAATATCAAACATTATATAGCAAAACATTCAGAATTGATAACAAAAAAACCCATACAGTAATAAAACTTTTCTTTTCTCAAAAATATATGAAACATAAAGAGTAAAATCTAAAGCTTCTCAAGCCAGGTTAGGCTCAGCTGCAGATGAAGAAAGCACAGTAGGTCACAGCTAATGCCCACAGACGCACTATGGCCACCACAAATTTCTGCTAAGCAACTCTTCCACAGACAAACCATAAGTTTCATTTTGTTTTGATGTGTGTGTGTGTGTGTGTGTGTGTGTGTTTCAAATCACTTTATTCATCCATCATCTTTCAATGAAAAAAGAATAGTTTTGCTCAAAGTCCCCTAATGAGTGAGTCCATTTCCTGCTTATCCTTCTGGGACTGTATTATACCTTTCAGACAGCTCACCATATCAACTCAGTTCTGGGGCCAGGGAACTCCCAGGACCCTCCTATGTCTGTCCAATAACATTGGAGTCACTGAATTACATGTACGGCACCATTAAAATCATAAGGCAAGATACATATTTTCTTTTCATATTAATTTTAGCATTTTATTACAGATATAGATTATGAATAACAAACTTTCCCATATAGTAACAATGTATATGAGGAGGGTACATTCTATTCAGAGGAGGGTCATGTTGAAATGACAACCATAGGCCTTTTTGTTGCTGTTTTACTAAGTATTTTTATCTCAAAATAATCCTTACTCCAAAGAGACAAATTCTATAGTGGCTTATGCTTCAAGTCTTCTCCATTTTCAGCCTTGTGATTCTGAAACTTGAGACACTCTTTCAGACGAAAGCTATATGTGTTAGATCAAGGCCAGCAAGAAGCATGGAATCTCAGAGAGATAGAAAAGTAAAGGAACTCCTCATGTTGGCATAGACTCTTAGTAGTAGAAGTGATAGAAAGAAAGAAGAATAATCATAGGATTAGTCAGATGTAATAGCAAGTGACAAGGTCCTAGTATGAAGAACAGCATCGTAGGGCACAGAAAATATCCTATACACAAGTTATTTCTTGATATAAAGCCATCTTAGGATATTAGAAGGAGAAAGAAGAATTATATGACCCAGAGATGGAATATTAAACATACATTATATATACTGCATCAATAGATACTTCAAGACAGTGGTTATCAACCTATGAGTTGCAACCCTCTTGGTAAACCTCTATCTCCAAAAATATTTACATTAAGTTTAATAACACTAACAAAACTACAGTCACAAAGTAGCAACAATAAAAGTTTTATGGTTGGGGTTGGGGTCACCACAACATAAGAAATTGTAATGAAGTATTAGAAAGTCTAAGAACCACCTCTTTAATTCCTTTCATGAGTATTGAAGCTTTTGTGAGGCAATGAGAACTATATAATTAAGTCAGTTGCATTTTGTTTTAAAATTTCAATGTTTAGGTCAAACCTCTGCTAATAGTTTCTAAGACACTGCACAAGTATAAGATGAAGTGAACTATGCATAAATTTAAGAATGACTGAAGGGATAATACTGATGCCTAACTACTAAGCAAGCCTGTCAGAATATCAAGGAGAAATCTAAAGATTTATATAAAAGATGAGAAAGAGGATCAAGGGGAGAACTCCTCCATTATTGGTGGGAGTAACAGCTTGTTCAGCCACTCTGGAATGCATGATGGAGGTTTCTCAGAAAACTGAGAATCAATCTCCCCAAAGATCCAGCAGTACCATTACTGGGCATATACCCTAAAGATGCACATTTGCACCCCAAAATCATTAGCTCAACTATGTTCAGAGCAATATTATTCGTAATAGGAAGAACCTGGAAACAAACTAGATGCCCCTCAACTGAGGAATGGATTAACAAACTGTGGTACATCTCACACAATGGAGTACTACTCAGCAGTAAGAAAAAAATGATATCCTAAAATTTGCAGGCAAATGAATAGATTTGGTGAATATCCTCCTGAGCAAGGTCTCACAAACCCAGAAAAATAATCAGGGGATGTACTCACTGGTTAGTGGACTTTAAATGAAAAGCAAAGTATTCCCAAGCTGCAAACCACAACCACTGAACAGCTTGGGATCTGAAGCACCTTGAACCAGCACCTAAAAGCCCATTCCCTCCAGAGGAACACCTGACTCAGTCTTGATGTTGGGATGAGGAAAGTGGATTTGCCTGTAGCAGATGCTGAACTAAACCACCTTAGGACCTTGGGACCTCCTGCCCTTGCTGGGGAGGAGATAAGGTGATGGGGAGAAGAGAGAGTGACTGAGAGGGATGGGAGGGGGAATGGAATTTGAATAAGGGGATACTTAGATAAAAAATGAAACTTTATTCATAATAAAAAAGGAAAAAAAGAAAGGTTAAACTGTGAATAAAAAGTACAACTAATAAATATAAATGTAACAAAAAAGATGGGAAAGAAACAAAGCAAGTGTTAGGGTTTCAGAGAAAATTGTAAGACAGTATTCAGGAATCAAACATAACATATAGCAGTATAAAGTGATGGGTAGAAGAGAGAGGGACAGGGATGGGTGGGAGGGTGAAGGGAGTTTGATTAAGGAGATACATGGATAAAAAATATGACTTTATTCATAATAAAAAATAAAAGAAAAAGAAAATGCATTGATGAAACAACAACAAAAAAAATATAGTAGTATCAAACTGTCTCCAGAATGTAGTAGTATCTCTAGCAGGGAGATCTAGCATCCTGGTTTTTTGGTCCTAAACAAGTAATTCACACTCTGGTTAGAATATTCTCTGTAAACAGTTGAACCTCCTGTCCATGCTTTATGGCCAGCTGCATTTTATTCACCTTAGTCTCTGGAAGTACAGACTGGAAATAACACTGTCTCCAGGCACTATGCTGTCATAGTTCTAAAATAAATGCTGAACTGTTGCTCATGATTCATTATTTTCCACTATATCTGAAGATTTTTCATTGACATTGAGCAGAAGGAAAACAGTGATGGATGGCCATTAAACCACACTGAAAGGGTAAGATAAAATACCATGAGGTCAGTTCAGTGAGAACTAAAGAGATAGAAAAGGCCTTGGGGGAGGGGTAAAGTAATATTTCTTATGAAAAGTGATGGCTTTTGTCACGTGCTTTTATTTCAAAGAAGGTATATCACTTACATATAAGACTCAATGCATATTATATATGATATACATGTATTTATGTATGAGTTAGCGTTATATTTTTCATTTATTGATCGGTATGTATGTATGTGTGCATAGTCATATACTATGTGAACATATAAGTTAAAATTATATACTTGCATTCATTGATTGAATTGTGTGCATGTTTGTATGAGTGTTGGAAAACTCAAGTCATATAACACGTATGGAAGCCAGGAGAGTTTCTTCTCTCCTTCGACCACATGAATTCTGAGGTCTGAACTCTGGCCACCAGTTGCTGTGAGCGCCTTTACCAGCTGAGGCATCTCACCATCCATGAATGGCATTTTGTAAAAGCACACTGTGTCTTCCTACATCTTAGGAATCTTGGCTGCAGCAAAAAATGTTTTTTGTATTATGAATGGAATAACAAAAGTCTCATTTTCTGATATTACTTTAAAAGCTTTATGGCATTGAGAAGTAAGGAAATCAATGCTCCCTGTATATGATGGAACAGGAAACATATTAGGTTTGAAATGCATATATTAAATGTAGATAAAAGGTATTTTCTATGGAAAAATTCAAGTACCATTTTTTTTATCTCTTTACAGGCTGCATACAATGGGAAATGTACAGGTAATCTATAAAATATAATGATTTAACAGAACTTTTTTTGCTATAAAAATATAAAGTGACACACTAGAAATCAAGGAGAAAAAAATACAATACAGAAAATAGTTTGAGAAGTTTTTTTTTCTTGTCTTGATGAATTTTGAAAGTTTTGTAAGTTATTTAAATAGGAGAATTAATTATATGTAATATAAGGAGGGTTATACATCTATTATATACTAATATGAACGTAATAAATCATAGGGGTTTTAATACTTTGTAACAAAGATTAAATTTGTCTAAAAACAGTAAGAAAAAAACTGATCTAGATGATCCTTACAGTATACCTTTGCAAGCAAGCAAATGTTCTAGGATCCAGCTTGATGATGATCTCTGAAGCAGAAGATGCTCAAAAGTACCACTGTGTTCTGCTAACAGACACAGAAAAGGCTCTTTTGAAGATTTGAGCCAAAACTAGTCCAAACTTAATTTGAGAACAGCAGTAAAGACAAAAGAGGCTTCTGGCCAGGGTATTCTCCAGGGTAGAATCATTTTTGTTAGAATTTGGGAGCTATATGGGGATTAGTACTAAAAAGTTTGTATGAATGTGAAACATCTACTCACTGCTGACACCCTTTTGAATAATCAGGCTTTCTTTACCCCCTCTAGTGCAGAATTGCTCTGTGTGATACTCTAAGCTTGAAGACGGATATTGGTCTTGGATATTTTATCAAATACTTAGCCTCTTGGCAAGCACATAGATTCTGCCTCCAGAAACCAAATTAAGCTCTTTAGTATTCTGGTGGTAGTTCTGCTGAAGTCATACATCTTTGAACCTCTCTTAGCCAGGTGTCTCCCCACTACTCCTATAAAGGAGTCTTGCCAGCACAATAACAAAGTCTCGTGGTGCTGTATCTCTGGCTTTCCATATAGAGAGAATGTAGTCCTGCAGAGAAATGGGCCTTCTTAGGCCTAATTAGGTTAACATTTGACAAGAAAACCTGAATACATAGACACCATTTCTTTCGAAATGCACAATCAAATTTTTTCCTCCTGTACTTTCTGGAACAATCCATCAGGATAAAGTTCCAGTGAGGCAAATTAGCTTTTAAGCTTCCATATTTACTTACAGTTTACAAAAAAAAATCACCTTGTTAATTTGCAGAGACATATTTCTTGCACTTCAGGATGAAGGATGTATTCTTAGGCATTGGTAAATGGTTCAGAAATAATTATAAATAATTTTATCAAGAGCCTGGCAAAAATTTCAATCCACTGTGCAGTCATAGTTCTGCTCTGGAAATTCCTCCAGTAACTTTCCTGTGTATTTCTTGTTTAGTCACTACATTAAAATATAAAACCATACACTGTTGAATTAGGATCATATAGAAAAATAGAATCAATTAAATATATAATTATACATGAGGTAGATAAATGACATCTGCATACAGTTACATAATCTTATATACGTGTATATGTACAAAAATCTGTGTAAGTTGAGAAAAGACAGACATACAGATAAACATAAATGAGAGAGATAGACAGAGAGAGAGAGAGAGAGAGAGAGAGAGAGAGAGAGAGAGAGAGATGTTTAAGAAAGTAATGCAGTCATGACAGCTGACAATTCTAAAATCTGCAGTGTAGACTGGCAAACCTGTCTCCATGAGACTTGATGGAGAGAGTGAAGAAGAGTTAAAGGAAAATGCTTAGACTTGAAAAGCAAAAGAAGCCTTTCCAAGATGCCTGCTTTTTGTTCCCAGAAAACATTTTGAGAAGGAAAGGGAAGGAAGGATTACCAGGTGTGTAAATGGGAGCAATAATGGGTCATACTGAGTTAATAATTGGCAGGTCAGACTACATGGTGACATCATGACCTATGGTTAAGCATTCAATTTATGAAGTCCCGATATCAAGTAAAAGCATGTTTTGTAAAAAGAGAGTAGTTACTTGCAAAGGGCACAGGACACAGCTGTTGTGATGATTAATCTTTTTTGACAACTTAAGGAGATTTAGCATTATCAAAGAAACTCATATTTTGACATGTCCAGAGAGATTTAACTGAGAAAGAAATATTGACCCTAAACATGAGCTGGCTGCCCACACAGTATAAAAGAGGGAGTTGAGCAGGAAAGTATCTTGAACAGTAACATTCATTGCCCTCTGCTTCTGGCTACAAATACAATGTGACCGGCTTCCTGGCATTCCTCCTGTGTGTTCACCTTTCTCACTATGACTAATTGTACCCTCAAGCAAGGAGCCCAACAAGCTCTTCCTCCCATAAATTTTTTCTTGTTAGATATTGCTCATAGCAATAACAATGGGAAATAATAAACTCTTAGAACCTAAGGGCCAGCAATGCTACTAGCAGAAGGACTAGCCAAGACTCCAGTCAACTTTCCTGCCATTAAAGACACACATTGTGGATGCTGGATTGTGTAGATGAGTATCAGAACCACTTATGCATCTGACTGGAGCTGTTGCAGAAGGTCTCCTTATACCATCAAAGACAGTGAATTTTTAAGTCACTCAAGAAATAAGCTGGAGTGACACACCTAATGAGGATTATTTTGCTTCCCAGTTCTAAAGATGGTAGCCAAGACATATTGTGGCTCATGTTTTCTCTTGTAGAAGGAACTTGATTTAAAACTTACCATTCTCCTCTGGTCCATCTTGATAAGCTCAAAAGTTTCTCTGAAGTAGAGGGTTCTGGATTCTAGTAAGATTTATGCTTTACTCTTTAAATTACCCAGAATTGATGATATTCTTCATCACAGTGTCTCACAAATACAATATCATCAACAGGGATGCAAAGAGTAGCCTACAGAAAAGAAAGGTGATCAAGATCACTACAAAAGAAAAACTTGTGACATCAGGTTAGAAAATGATATCCCCAAAGTAGGAAAATGGAGGCATATCAATGCCTATGACAGTGAAAAGAAAACTACTTCTGATAAAACTTGCAGACACAGCTGGAGAAAAGGTTGTGTTTACTGCTCAATAGTAGTAAAGGACTGTGATAGTTGACCAGATAATACAACCCAATCTGGAATTGCAGCTAATTACATTTAGTGTGCCTATGTTTAGCTTTTTACAGTATATGTCCTCATCAATTCTCAATCTGTTCCCTGCATAGAACATGCTGAATGGAGATATTTTTTAATGTTTTGATGATTTGTCTTAGCATTTTTATATTACCCAAAACTTTTATGCTTAAAAATAATTTAATATTCTTTCTATTTACTTTTCTGAGTTTTGTAGAAAAAAACAGAATTACAGAATGACTTCTCTGTCTGTCTGTCTCTCTCTCTCTGTGTATGTACATGTGTGCATATATATATATAATGATATATAATGGTATATGTGTATATATAATGGTATATATGTATATATAATGATATATGTGTTTATATAATAGTATATATGTATATAGAATGGTATATAACACACACAAATATATATGTGCATGTGTCACTTGATCATTCAGTGACCTGTCAATATGGATAAATTCAAAGAGCTTAGTATACAACAAGGAGTGAGTAGAAAATTGTTTATAAGATGATCACAGCAGGCAAACATTTATTGAAGCAATCATCTGTAGTCCACGCACTCAGAAGACAGAGAGTCTTTGTAACAAGATGGCTAGCTAGAGTGAGCTCTGGGTTCAAGTAACAGACCCTGTCTCAATGAATAAAGTGGAAAGCAATTGATAAAGACTCTTGACACCAAATTTTTGCCTTCACACATTTGCATATGGGTTTATGGACACCTTGATTCCATGTGCCACACACATGTACATGCAGAGATGAAGTGGGGAAGAAATGAAGAAAAAAAAGGAGACAGGGAGAGAAAAATTGTTTGGTGATAATTGGAAGTTCCTAGCTGAGGTTAGAGTTGTGAGCATCTTATAGTTTAAGCTCATGTGTATTTTAATGATGACTTTGGATGTTTTGCTCATGCAAGAGGCTAATATTTGGATCACATCTCTCCACTGGCCTTCACATGAAAAGTAAAGTATATTTTTTGTTTCTTTGTTTAGTTTTGGTTTTAATAGTAATGACCACAAATCACACAATCCCATTTCACCTGACAATATGTGAATGAATCCAATATATTTGATACTTCACTGATTTTTATAGGTGAGATTAGGATAAGCATTTGGTAATACTTTGCACATCTCCACTACTAAATCATGTCACAAGCTTCTAGTACTCTTTTTACTGTTGAAAAGAGAGTTTTTTAATGTTTGATTTTCACTGTTATTCTGCTTCAGTTTCTTCATTCACTCTACAAAATGTATAAATGTGCTTTATGAGAATCTTTTCACAAGCAGATCATTGATAAGTGACAGTTAATATATTAGCTGGTTCCAAATAGTCACATAGAAAGGTCAGTTCTGTAAAACACTGTCTCTTTTTACTACTTCAAAAAGACGTCTCATCTTTCAAAGTAGAGAATATTTCTGCTCTCATCTTTCTAATTTCTTCAACTATAGTCTATGCAGCACTTTAACAAATTTTCTTTTATATTGTTATATAATCTTTTGCTAATTTATTTTCAAAATTAAATCCCAATTATTTCAAGAGAAAGGTTTATACCAGGTATGCCATGTTATCCACTACCTACTCCCACATTTATTGGCAATGGAGTACTTGTTCTTAGTTGAATAGAACAAAATAACTTTCACTTGCACTAAATATTTGACTAAAATCTTCAGAGCCATAAATTGACACTCTAATATAAATATTTGAAATAATTTTAGTTGTTTTTCTTGCTTTCAATAATTTCTGGGCTATTTTCTTGCCCTCTGGAATACATTTAAAACTATGAATTGCAGAACTCTTTGAAACTTAGGATGACCCATGAAGGGATACAAATCACCATCATACAGACAACCTCAGCTGAGTCCTGGCTGTTGATTATTAGTGTTTTTTTGTGAAAATGTCTTTATACATTGCTTATTTTCCTCAAATATCTTTAGTGACACTGTTTTAAACTACACATCCTAGAACTATGACAGTCAACCATAATATTTTAGGAAGAAATTATTTATTCATTGAGTACATTTTTTCCCTGAGTGATGTCTTCTGTGCTACATTGTAGCGGGAAATTAAGAACTGTATATGTGAACGATCATAGGAATGGAGACGAGCTGGGCGTGGTTAACAGAAAAAGATTCCGGAAGTAGACCTTCGAGGGAGGGGACCAGGACAGGAAGTCGTCATTCTCTCACGAGAGTTCCCCGACCGAGTACACAGTTCGCTCCAGCTGCCCAAGAGTTCAAACATACGACATAAAAATAAAAAATCTTCCTTAAAAAAGTTCCAACACACTACAACCTCATCCTGTCATCTTCTCCTAAAACCAACTCTATTTTATAAACTATTTTCTCCAAATAAACCCTATTTATAAACATATCTCAGGGCAAATTTTTACCGCGATAATTGGCGCCTCAGAGGGAAATTAAGAACTGTATATGTGAACGATCATGGGAATGGAGACGAGCTGGGCGTGGTTAACTGAAAAAGATTCCAAAAATAGACCTTCAAAAAAAAAAAAAACCAAGACAAAAAATCGTCATTCTCTCACAAGAGTTCCCCGACCAAGTACACAATTCACTCCAGCTGCCCAAGAGTTCAAACATACGACATAAAAATAAAAAATCTTCCTTAAAAAAGCTCCAACACACTACAACCTCATCCTGTCATCTTCTCCTAAAACCAACTCTATTTTATAAACTATTTTCTCCAAATAAACCCTATTTATAAACATATCTCAAGACAAATTTTTACCACAATACTACATAGCAATGAATAACCATGAATCCATGACCCTTCTGACTTCACTACCAAGGACTGGGTTTATAGACATGCCACCAAGGTTGGCACCAAGTTTTTCTGTTAACCTGCTAAACTATGATAAATTTTCTTATGTATTAATAAAATTTAAATGGTGAAAAATATAGCAACACTAATAAACAAACTTTCATAGTATTTTAGTTTTTGTTATTTACTTTGAGCTCTTTTGTCCAGTAAGGCCTTAACCATGAGCAATTTTATGTTATAGCTGCATAAGTATTGAATAATATATACATATATGTATACCGAGTATATATATTGAATATATATTTATATAAAGTACATATATATGTGGCCTAAAGTATTTAAATATATATATGTACATGTGGGTGTGCATGCGTGTGCATGCACATGTAGACCTGTGAACCCCTAGGTCTAGGGCTTGGGTACCTTTGGAAAGCACAGTGACAAAGGATAGCATAACCAAACTATATGGGGTTTCAGTTCTCCATTTTCTTATTTGTTCTGCTGGGAACATTGTGTATTTTTTCTAAATATGTCAGTCAACTCATCATCTATGAAATCTATTCATCAAAATTGGATAACTATTATAATAACTGTACATATTCTTTTAACTACTAATATTTAATTCTATCTCTGTGTCTATGGTAAATGGTCATAAACTGTTCTACCCTCATTCAAACCCTTCAGCCATCCTTTCACATTTTGTGACAGTATTAGAAAGACTTAAAAAAAAGACTTAAAAAAAAAAACAAAAAAAAAAGAAAGACTTTTATCAGGTTTTGTAAACTCAAAATTATCTCTGGATGCCTACAAACTACTTAATGTTTAAGCAATTATCTAGGAGAGGCCTGTTACACACTTAGTAGGGATATAATATTTTACTTTCAAAAGTTAAAGTAACTGTATGGTTCTTTAGATTTATCAAAATAATTTTCCATAATAATTCACATGGTCTAATGTCAATTCACTAAAGAAATATTGAGTGATTTTTTATTGTTTTGAAATATAAATAAAAAGAGATCATCTGAAACTCTGCCACCAAAAATTTTCAAAGCCAAAGCCCAGCTTTTGTTGTTTTATGTTTGTTCTTGGTTCTATCAAGGGGAAATAAATAATAATAAAAACATCCTTAACTGTTCATATCCAGCAAGTGTTTCTGCATCTTATAGGTGACAAGGAAAAATCTGAATTATTATGGCTGTAGTCTATAAGGTTATGTCACTTTCACTGATACTGGAACTATACAGTCTAAATCCTCAGCCTTCAGTAGTCTGGCATTAGCAACTACGCATATGACTAAAATTAGGGATCAAAAACTGTACAGAATAAATTATTTTCTTAGAATAAAAGATCTTTTAATTTGTCTTTATGGAGTTATCACCTGTGAGCCAATTCAATAGCTCCATAGGATGTTCATCTTTTCCCTCTTCATGTATGCCATAGCAATTTTCATGATCATGTAGTTGCTGAAAACCCCATGATTACATATTAGTGACAAACGTTTCAGATGAAGAAGTCATTTTCTGTATTCACATCTAAATATTCCTCAACAGATGTTAAGCATTTTAAATTATTAAAAGTGAGTAAGGTGTTCCCACATAACTATAAGCATGATTTAAGCATAAATGTGTACAATCATGTTCTTATCTTTGTTTCCGTCTCTACAAAGAGTGTAGTGTAATAACTACCCTGAGTAGTAATTAAAATACATGCTTTTGGGCTCAAATATTAGTCCTTTCACCTTTCCTAAAACTGTATTTCATTAGAAATACAATAAATTAAGTCTTTGTAGACAAGTGTTCTTATTGCTTCAGGCAAAGATAAAACAAAAATATTTTAAAAATTAGGACTAATTTGACACAAATATTACTTCTATTTGAGAGAACTGTTAAATGAATAGAAAAATGTTTTTCTCATGCAGAGAGTATATATAAATCTAACTTAAGTAATCACTTCCTATGCATAGGTGCCTCTTTTATATTTGAATAGCTACATTTGTTAATGACACCATGCTCTTAAATTTTTCCATGTCTCCATCATTTTAACTTACTGAGAGATAGTCCTCATTATATTGATTTCTGGTATTTCAGTTTCTTTAATAGAACATACAACAAGTTTTTACATCTTTATTTAATTGTCACTAGTGAATGACTTCTTTCATTATTTCTGATTATCCCAAGACAGTTTATGATTGTACTATCATTAGTTTCAGCAGACCTCAATGTTTTATTTTATTTTGTAATAATAAATAAAGAGGGGCAAACATTGACAAAATGTTCAAACAATAGATTGAAATTGTCCATAGTTTAAACCTGGTGACTCTTCTCCTGCTACTTGATGTGAAACTTTATGGAGAAATACAATAATTAGCTAACTCCTCATTGATTGGGAGTACGTTTAGTAGCTCAGGTAGGTATATGGAAATATACATTGCAAAAATACTGGGACTTTTAAAGCATTCAAACAGTATTGAACAATATTTTGGAATATAAGATTGAGAAAATGTGACCTGCAGTGTGTGATTTAAGCCATGTACTTTGTCCATAATGGTTTTCCTTTTGTGTCCCTTTCATGCCCAATGGTATTTGGAGACCAGATTTTGCTACTACTTTAAGAACTGCCATTGATAGTCCATTTTTAAATCATGTCCACTGTTCAAGGGCTGGTGAATCACTGATTGAACTCTAAAACTTAACACTAAAAAGTACTTACTGTGTTCCACCTAACTATTTAGAGCATTTTAGCTAATACATACATAAGCATCAAACATAGAAATTCCATGATAATTTATAATAAAACCTAATGTTGAAAATTTATAAATATACCTTGATTGAGGAAATGAATGAATGGATAACTGAATGGCTTAAAAGGTATTTCATAGTTCTGAAAGTTCTTAATGTGCAGTTTGTCACACTAGAAGTTACTATTCTCCAAAGCAACTATATTAGGCTTAAAGTAAATTTAGATTGTTGCTAAATACCATATTTCACACTTATCATTGTTCAGACTGAGAACACTTAGTTTACAAAATTAAAAGATAAAATTAAAAACAATATTAAAGTCATTTTTTCTTAGTCTTTATCCCTTACTTTCAAAAACAAAATGCTAAAGAACATAGAAATTATCAACTTATTTTAATGTTTTGATTATAAATTGCATCATTAAGCAAGCACAATTTTACATATCAATTAATGTATATGTGTGTGTTTACAGACATATATATATGTATATATAAAAGCCTCATTAGCCATCTGTAGTAGCATGAGGGCTGTCAAATGATTGAATATCATTTCTGTTGGTTGATATTTCAGTTATTGTCTCTGTTAAAACCACAATCTACACATTATCATTTAGATCCACTTTACCCAATGGTTATTGATAACCATGGGGATCAATTTTTGATCTAGACAGAACTTTTCTTGACTTACTGTAGACAATCCAGGGTGATCTTCTAGGTAGTTCAGAGTTCTATAAAGATGTGATAAAAACATCACTTCAAAACCTTCAGCAATCCCCATGTGCCTCTGATGTGGGCAGCAACCTGCTGAAGGTTGCTGAACTGGTGAAGTTCAAGATCAGGTCATTCTTTCCTTTCTTTTCATTCACACCTCTCACTGGCATTTCACTTAACTTACTGCAGAGCTCAAGTCACTTCAGCTTCCCTCCTACCAACAACCCTCATAAAAGCAACCCATTTCTTTTTCTTCTTATAAATTGTACAATTATAGACTTTCCTCTGTGCTTCTTCCTACTTCACTGTATCTAACATGTCAGTGAGGACAGGCCAAGTGTCTGATGACTTTATTGTTGATGCATAGAAGCTGGCCCTACAAATAGATCTCTGTTGTGATCAGTGTTATTGACTGCTTCTCAAATACCATTAGCATCTCTGAAATTTGAAGTATCTCATATGAAGAGTATTGATTTATTTCTGAAAGATGTATTCCTTTACATAAGAAACCTATACATTTATTCATTCAATTAATTCTTGTCTACCAATTACCATGTTAAAGACTTGCGATGCTGCCACAAGAAAATACATTTGGATATTCCTTAAAGGTTTATAAACAAGAAATGTTCTAATCAGTTAATTACCAAAAGTTTGCTAAATTTATAACTGCAGTAATATCATGGAGGAAATATAAATATTAGGATTATATATAGTGTTGCTTTAGATTGAGTGCATATGTCAGTGAAGAGATCCCTAGAGATGTCCCATATCAGTAAAATGTATTTATATACCCAACTTATGCTCTTCTCTTACAAAGGTCAATGGTTATCATTAGGCTAAGAGGGAAAGAAAAAATTTCAAGGCAAAAACCATTAGTGACAGGGTGACTCAGTAGTAAAGAGTGATAAAAGTTGCTGCATATCTTTAGCCATCAGGGAAATGCAAGTCAAAATAACTCTAAGATACCATCTTACACCTGTCAGAATGGCTAAGATAAAAACCACTGATGACAGCCTATGTTGGAAGGGATGTGGAGTAAAGGGACATTCATCAGTTGCTGTTAGGAGTGTAATCTTGTACAGTCACTTTGGATATCAGTATGGCAGTTTCTTGGAAAACTGGGAATAATAATATTCTTGTGCATATACCCAAAGAATGCACATTCATTCCACAAGGACATGTGCTCAACTATGTTCACAGAAGCATTATTTGTAATAGACAGAACCTGGAAGCAATCTAGATGCCTCTCAACTGAACAACTGATAAAAAATGTGGTATATTTAAACAATGGAGAATTTATAAATCAGCAGTAAAATACTATGACATTTTGAAACTTGCAGACAAATAATGGAACTACAAAAAAATCATCCTGACTGAGGTAACTTAGATCCAGAAAGACAAACATAGTACGTGCTCACTCATAAGTGGATATTAGAAGTAAAGCAAAGAATAGCAAGGCTACAATCCACAACCCCAGATAAGCTAGACAACAAAGACAGCCCTAAGAGAGGCATCTATGGATCCCCTAAGAAGGATAAGTAGATCAGAAATATGGAGTAAATTGGGAAAATGGAGGGAGAGGGCAAGATGAGGTATAGAGAGAACAGGAGAAAATAGGATAGAGTTGGGAGAGGAGCAGAGAATGAGAGCAAAGAAAGAGATATCTTGATAGGAGAGGAGCCATTTGGGGTTAGAGACAAACCTGAAACCTACAAGGATGATCTCAACTAAGACTCCAAGCAATAGTGGAGAGGATGTCTGAACTGGTCTTCCCCTGTAATCTTATTAATGACTACACCATTGCATCATCATAGAATCATCATCCAGCAACTGATGAAAGCAGATGCAGAGATCCACAGCTAAGCACTGGGCTGTGCTCCAGTCCACTCAAAGAGAGGGAGGGCTTATCTGAACAAAGGGGTCAAGGTCAAGATGGGAAAACCCACAAAGACAGCTGATCTGAGCAACTTGATCCTCACTGACTATGGACTGACAACTGGGGAACCTGCATGAGACTGAATTAGGCTCTCCGAATGCAGATAACAGTTGTTTGACTTGGGCAGTTTGTGGGGTCTCTAGCAGTGGTACGAGGATTTATTCCTAGTACATGAACTGGCTTTTTGAAGCCCATTTTCTATAGAGGGATACCTTACTCAGCCTTGATACTTGGGCTGGGCATGGAAGCTTGTACATTGCTCAACTTGATTGAAAGACTTTGTTGACTCTGCATCACATACCTTACCCTCTCTGAGGAGTAGATCAAGGGAGAACTGTTCCAGGGAAGGGATCTTCTCACTATTTTCTGCATTTGATATTGTATGTTGCATGAATAAATATTGACCTAATAATCCATCTCTTTGTGATATTGGTAGGGCTTGTTAATCAGGCCACAAATAAAGACTGCTAATTGTTCTTGCAGAGAACCAGAATTCTGTTCCCAGCACTCCATGTCTGGCAGCTCATAATGCCTATGACTACAGTTCCAGAAGAACTGACACTGCCTTTTGGACTCTACCTAGACATGCACATACCAAGCCCAAACATACATATATATTCCCATAATCAAAATAAAAGTAATTTAAGAAACAATGGAGTGTCAGGATGACAGAGGGCACAGCAGCTGGAGAAGGAGAGAGTAATGTAGGATAAGCTTATCATGGAGAGGAAGGTGCTACTTACAAGAAGAGCCTAGGTTGGGGTCTAGTAAGTCTGTCTAACATCTCAGAAAATAATCTTGTCTTCAGGGCTTAAACTACAGTGGACATAGAAGAAATTTGTGTTTATCATGATAATTTGTATTTAACAGTCTAAAGTTATAGGGACTAAGAAACTAAAAGTCAAGAAGACTAATTAAAGGAGTTTAAATGGTAAAATTGCATGACAAAAGCATTAAGTTGGTGGTGGTATGGGATAGTTTCTCATTTATCATTATCTTCTATGCATCAAGTATGAGGGGATTATAACTAATTAAAATTCTAGTCAAGTCAGGTATCAGTTAATTGAGTTTTTATTGCACTTGTATCATCAATTTTCAATGCTTTTAATGAAACAGAATGTGATCTCTTTGGAATTCAAATGCATCTATTGTATTTCAAACTATAACATCATCTATTTTTTTCTCCAGATTGCCATCTGTAAAGCTGCTGTAAATGTTCTAAAAATAACCAATAATCTGTGTATCATTTGTTATTTTTCCTACAGTGAAGAAATTGTTATGCTATTTTTTATTGTTTCATGAATAAATAGAAAACCTTGAAACAAAGGAAAATGAAAAGAAGGACCTTGTTTTTAATTAATAATAGTCTGAGACTAATATGTTTGTGTGTGTGTGTGTGTGTGTGTGTGTGTGAGAGAGAGAGAGAGAGAGAGAGAGAGAGAGAGAGAGAGAGAGAGAGAAATCAGGACATGGTAGCAAATATCTATAGTCTTAGCACTCAGTAGATGGAGGTAAGAGGATTACCACAAGTTCAGGGTCATCCTATGGTGTACAAAATGAGTCTGGGCTAATCCACTCTACCTAGGAGAGCCTGTGTCAATCCCCATTTCACCTTTAAAATATTTCCCATGGCTTTATTATCATAAGTGACATGAATTATAGTTTGTGTATTTCTCCAACATGATTTCTGATAATCAAATGTGACTTAAAACTAAGGTGATAAGAGGCATTTATTATTAATTTTATGTTCTTGATGATTTGAAAAATCTAAACATTGAAAGACCAATTTTTTCTTTTTTTCTTTTAAATGAAATAAAAATTTGAGACCAAGTAAAATCTACAGGATTTGCTTTTAGACAGGCATCTTATTCTTTTGCTGAAAGTTCATAGCTTGACAAGCTGTTTTTCCTGATTTAAAAAAGAAATGGGGCATTACTATAGAAATCATCTGAAGGTTCTCAGCTGAGAGATTAGGTCAAGTTGAATGAATGGCAGAACATTTTTGAGAAGTGGAGCACTCAAAGCCCCAGGAAGGGAAAAGTCAACTCCATGTGCAGGTGCCTGATTTCTTCAAGCCTGAGTCTGACAGCACTAACAAGCTATGCTCTACTGCCCAGTTAGTGAGAGGAATAATCATTTTACTATAAGTAGTAAGGTTCAGTTACCATTCAGTGTCCATCTTGCATGTGCTCATGTAAGACTGAAGTTTAATTCAAGAGCAGGGTGTGCATGCAGCTAAGCATTCCCTTGTTAACATGTAACTTTTCTCAACATTGGCCCACCCTTGTTTCTGTCTGTTTGTCTTATAAGGTGGTCTAATAAGGTAAACATCTGGAAGACAAGTTCTTACCTGCCTGGTAGTAAGGTTTCCAGCCCCTCCCCTTTCATGAAATTCCAGGAAAAATTTATATTCTCTGCATCCATTGTTTGAATATTTGGATAGACTAATAGGGCAGCATCTACTCTCCTACTAGGACGATTACATGTATATCAAAAGGTTGCCTTAAAATGCCCAAATATCTTTGCACTTTAGAAAATCATTTTTAATTTCTGAATGCCTTTTTCTTGCACATCATTGAATGTCATTTATTCTATGAGAAACTGTCATAAAGATTTTTATTATTCATATAATAATAAATATTTATGTTCTTTTCCCTGCTTATTGCATTGTAGTTTCATTACACATTGGTCATTATATCTACTCACAGAGATACTGAACCTTAGAACAATTTTGTATCTTTTTTTCCAACTAATCAATACCTAATAAATTAGGGTGATTGTTCACTACTAGGAAATAAAGGAAAGCCTACAAAAACAGGATGCCATTTTTCTTTTACTGTGTGAGTGGGAACAGTGAGTCTTTTCTTTCTTGTGATATTTAATGACATTTATTGGGCCCTACAGGCACCCATTATAAAAAATACATCAATTCATGTATTTCTACACACAGATCTCAAATTATTCTGTGTACTCTTTGGAGCAAAAAATATAATTTCTATATGACAAGTAAATAACAATGCTTCATAATACTAAGAACCCACAGCATTTTGTATATAGCTATCAACTGGCTGTCATATATACCCTATGACTGAATACACTTGTTAGTCCCTGTACTGAAGCAATGCAGAGTTTATAGAGACATGTAAAATATGACTGTGTTTATACATTAGTTTTCTTCCTAAGCCACAAAGCATACAAGTAGTATAAATAATCTTTAAGGGATGATAGAAAAAAAATCCCTAAGAAGATACTGTTATGTACAGGAAACATAGGTGTACTACTATAAAGAAGAATGCTGGAAATGTTACCATGCAAGATGGCAAAGGAAATATATTGAATCTAAGAGTAGGGTAAGCAAGACTTTGGTGAACAATTCTATCTATCTCCTTGGGTAAGTTCAAAGGATGGCACAAACTTGGGACTCTAGTACTGGTTTCTCTTGGGTTTTCTGCTTGACCATGGGCTATGTAGACCTTGTTTATGCCAGACCCCTACAATTCTTAAAATATAAACTATTTCTTAAATCCCTCTCTTGAAGTCAGGGATGGTGATGCCTCCTGAGGATCTTTTGTTGAGCACAATTGTTTTGGCAATCCTGGCTTTCCTGTTATTCCAAATGAAATTGAGTATTGGTCTTTCAAGGTCCAAAAAATATTGTGTTGGGACTTTGATGAGCAGTGCATTGAATCTGTAGATTGCATTTGGTAAAGCTGCCATTTTTACTGTTGATCCTATCTATCCAGGAACATGGGAGACCTTTCCATTTCCGATATCCTCTTCAATTTCTTTCTTCAATGATTTAAAATTTTTGTCAAATAGTTCTGTTACTTCTTTGGTTAAAGTTACTCCAAGGTAGTTAATACTATTTGCAGCTATTATGAAGGGTAATGTTTCCCTTATTTCATTTTCAGCCTGGTACTGGCATAAAAACAGACTTGTGGATCAATGGAATAAAATTGAGGATCAAGACATTAACCCAAAAACCTATGAACACCTGATTTTTGACAAAGAGGCCCAAAATATTCAATGGAAAAAAGATAGTATATTTAACAAATGGTGTTGGCATAGCTAGATGGTAGTGTGTAGAAAAATGCAAATAGACCCAAGCCTGTCACCCTGCACAAAAGTCAAATCCAAGTGGATCAAAGACCTCAACATAAACCCAGCCACTTTAAACTTGATATAAAAGAAAGTGGGAGATACACATCTACGAATTGGCACAGGCGACTACTTCCTAAATATAATACCAGTGGCACAGACACTAAAATCAACAATCAATAAGTGGGATTTTCTGAAGCTGAGAAGCTTCTGTAAATCCAAGGACACTGTCAATAGGACAAAACGGCAGCCTACAGAATGGGAAAAGATTTTCATTAACCCTACAAGTGATAGAGGACTGATCTCTAAGATATATAAAGAGCTCAAGAATTTAGAGCCCAAAACCTTGAATAACCCAATCAAAAAATGGGGTATAGATCTAAAAAAGAATTCTCAGCAGAAGAATTATGAATGGGTGAAAGGCACCTGAAAAAGTGCTCATCATCTTTAGCCATCAGAGAAATGTAAATAAAAACAACTTTGAGATATCACATGACACCTGTTAGATTGGCTAAGATAAAAGACACAGATGACAGCCTATGCTGGAGAGGATGCGAAGCAAGGGGAACAATCCTCCATTGTTGGTTGGAGTGTAAGCTTGTTCAGCCACTTTGGAATGCAGTATGGCGGTTTCTCTGAAAATTGAGAATCAATCTCCCCAAGGACCCAGCAATACCACTTCTGGGTGTATACCCGAAAAATGCACAGTGACACTCCAAAGGCATTAGCTCAACTATGTTCATAGCAGCATTATTTGTAATAGCAAGAACCTGGAAACAACCTAGATGCCCCTCAACTGAAGAATGGATTAACAAATTGTGGTACATCTACACAATGGAGTGCTACTCAGCAGTAAGAAAAAATGATATCCTAAAATTTGCAGGCAAATGGATGGATTTGGAGAACATCCTCCTGAGCGAGGTATCACAAACCCAGAAAGATAAGCAAGGGATGTACTCACTCATCAGTGGACTCTAAACAAACAAACTAACAAGCAAGAAAAAAGCAAAGCATGCTCAAGCTGCAAACCACAACCACTGAACAGCTTGCGATCAGAAACACCTTGGACTGACTCCTTGGATCCCACTCTCCCTAGAGGAACACCTCAATCTTGAGGTTGGGGGAGAAAACTATATCTTCCAGGAGTGGAGGCTGGACTAAGCAATATTGGGACAGTGTGACCTTGGGACCGCCTGCCCGGGATGGGGGAGTGGGGGGGGAGGGGGGAGGGGGAGCTGAGAAGAAGAGAGAATGACCTGATGTGGTGGGAGGGGGAAGAGACCTTGAGTAAGGATATACATGGATAGAAAGTATGACTTCTTTGTTCATAATAATAACAAAAATAAATCCCTCCCTTTACTCCTTCTCTGTCTCTCTCTCTCTCTCTGTCTCTCTCTCTCTCTCTCTCTGTCTCTCTCTCTCTCCCCTTTCCCTCCTCTCTCTCCTTGTCTCTCCTCCTTCTTCTTTCCCTTCCTCCTTCTTTCTTTCCCTCCCCTATCCTGGATATGTGACTTTCATATTTCTAACTAATTGTAGATCAAAAACATGTAAGAGAAAAATCACATTTCTGCTGAAGTGAAGAAAAGTTACACATTTATGTAAGCAACACATAGATAGTCAAAAATTGTTAGCATCATGTACAATAGGTTTAGAAATTAATGGCAACTCAAATGTAATCAGAAGTCTATGGAATATATAAAAGAATATACTATACATATGCTATGCCATTTTACATCAGAAATTTAAGCATGTACAGATTGTAGCATCAACGAGAGTGGGTTATATTATTATAGATTCCAATGTAAATTATATCACCACAAACTAGCAACTCATGTGTATGTGTGTGCACACATATGCACTTGCACATGCATAAATGTATATGAGAATACATGCACATAAAGCATGAATAAGCATGGGCATACACCCTTCTGCTTTACATTTTCTGAATGAAGAACACTTAGAAAATAAATTAGTAAACCTTGTTGCAGTGCTTGCTTTGATTAGTAACCTCTTCTTCATTATTTCAAATACATCTCAATTTGGTTTTAATTCCTATGAATAAGTGTAGCATACAAGAAATGTATAAGGAAAATTGGATATTTCAAATTAGATGTGGCATGATGTGAAAAAATAAAAGTGAGGTACTATGGAAGATGAAGAGAAAAGAGTCACAGTTTTCTAGCTTAAACTTTATTTTAATTTTAGGTTTGGCTAATTCTTTTTCTATTTCCTTTTTCTTTCGCTAGTTAAATTTATTAATTTCCTGGTGGGGGGAGTATAGATGTCAGAGGACAACTTGTGGGAGTCTGTTTTCTTTTTTTATTCCACCATATGGATTCCTGGCAGGGAACTAATGTTATCAAGCTTAGTGGCAAGAACCCCTACTAAGTGAAACATCCTATGGCTCTCTACTTCTCCCTGCTAAAAAATAAAATAAAAAATAAGAACTCAGACAAAAGAGTTTAGTTTTGAAAGAGTATTAAGATCAAGTTATAATAAAGCTCACACATACTATACAAAGAAATAGGAGAATTCAAATATTCAGTACGTATAGGGAACAGCACATATATAGGTACTGATTGAATTTAGAAGAATTACAGAAAGCTATGCATTCAGTGTGTTGGAATAAAATAGTTAGTGAAGGAAACAACAAGCAGAAAATAATAGAAGTTAAAAACAAATGATGGATGGGCTGGAGAGGTGGTTCACCAATTATAAGCCCTGGCTGTCCCCTCAAAGAACCTACATTTGATTCTCAGCACCCACAAGGTAGTTTACAACCACTTGTAATTCCAATTCTAGGGAATCCAACACCCACTTCTGGCTTTCATGGGCACCAGGTACATACATGGAAGCAAAACCATACACATAGAATAAGTTTTGAATGAAAAATAAATAAATAAACAGAGGATGTCCTGAGCTGTTTGAATTATTTCTGGAAAAATGGGAAGTGTGCAAGGTGTCTTTTGTCTCTTAGACCAGGAAAGGAAAATTCATTATAACATAGGCTTTCTAATTTTTGTAGTTTCATCCAACCATATTCAAAAATGCACTCCAAAAGTGATACAAGGAGATTTTTATTCATGAACAAGATTTTTAGTTTGAGACTCAGAAGAGTTCTGGACAAACAGTGATGTCTATTAATCCTACAAAGGAAGTGCAATTGCATCCATGTAAAAGGAAATATATTTGAAAGAGTAGTGAGAAAGAAGAATGCTATTCTTCTTCCCATCTAATAGTAGTAAAACTTCATTGTGTGTTCGAAATTCAAGAATGGACTTTATCCAATCATTAAGAGTTTGTGAAGATCCTAAGGGTAGAGAAAGACTCCATGTAATGAAACAAATAGAAAACATAAATTAATAATCAGATTCTATGTATTGTAGTTTTTTGTTTAGTGATTAATGTGGTGTGTATGTTCTAAATGACTCAGTGAAATAGGTTGGCAATGGGGTCTGCACTGGCAGATTAAATCAGAGATAAGGGGCAGTTTGAAGGTGAAGGTATACTAGAGACAGATGACAGGTATGGTTTGGCACAGAGAAAAGTATCTGTGGATGACTAATCTAAGAGACATGATTTCACTTGCTGTACTTAAACACAATATTTAATTTTTATACATCTATATGTTGTTATCCTAAAGACAGAGGTAGACATAACTGTCAAGGCTTGTATATTTGTTTTTCAGTTAATAATATTGTACCATTAGTATTTTATATAAACCATTTGTTTAAAAATAAACAACTAGCTATGAGTCTCATAAGACATCAAAAAAGCAGGTTGTAACAGCCATTAAAATAAGGTATCTATTAATAATTTTGTGCAGTTAACGTAGAACACAACCTTTGACATGAGTACAATCAGTGGCATGTATATATCATGCAATATTGCATATATATATAAAATCACACACAAATACCCACATATAAATACACGTGAATGTGTCAGACCCATATATATATGTATATTTGAGAATATATGGATACATGCTCTTGATTTGATTTTCTTATAATTTTTCAGGCTTCAAAGGCACAATTAGTTGATGTATTTAGAAAACAGTATCTAGTGTCATATGAATGTACAGAAGAAGACATGGAATTCCATCAATGATTCCACTGTCTCTCCACAAAGTAAATAAAATGGTAATTGAAATCAAACTTACATCTAACATATGACCTCTAAAGTGAATATGCACTTCATATCCTGCCGATAGCTCTTCTGTCTCCCTACACAGGGTCCTGTTTAATTAACTGTTCTATTTATTGCTGTGTCTCTTCTTGCCTTTCGGTATCACACGTCCATGGCTTTGTTTCTCTGTACTACGCACATTACACCTCTAATGGTTATAGAAACCAAAACTGAAATTTCTAAAGGTTTGTATGTATCTAGAAAAGGGTCTTTTAAAAACAGAACAATTTCTAACTACAGATATGTTGATAACTACAAATCATACATGTCAATTTTGGACACAAGGATAGGTGCTAAGAGGGTTGAACAATAAATCTCATTTATGAGGAACTATAGCTCAAAAACAGTAAGTTCAAAGTCATAGTCTTATACAGAATATATCAAGGCATTGAGCTTATTGTGACTTTGGCAGAAGGCATTATTAATACATTTAGAGTACAGACATCAGCAGAGAGACTGACATGATGATGTTATATATGGAAGGGAATGTAATCTCAGATTTAAACCTCAGCCAAATATAGACCACCTAAATGAATGAGATGTTGAATTTTTATGTTGATTTTCACAACTTGATTGCTTCACTCATAATTCATCATCATTTTAAGATGTCCATAATTTTATATCTGTATTTAACTTCCTACTTAGAAGATTAACTAATGTATAGGCTATTTTATTTTGATAAATAAGTCATTATTTATCTTTTAAGATATCTTCAACTTTTTATTTTGACCTTTGCATTTGTGGTTTATTTTATAATGTTTAGCCAAGATAATCCCATAAATTTTTTTCTGCCTCAATAAGGTCAATGCTACAAATTAAAACCATATAATCTTTATGTACATGGGTTAAGTACTCACTCTTACAAATTTCAGTCATATTCTTTCAGTCATAACAGCAATAGAGTTGTACACAATATTAGTAATGTTTATGGAAGGATAAATGGAAAATTTTGCCATATTTTTTTAAAATTATAAACAGGCAATTTCTTGAACAATTCCTATTCTTTCTGTTTGTATTAGGAGACAGATGGTAGATGATAAATAGAAGAGATGATAGATAGATAGATAGATAGATAGATAGATGCATACATATGCACACACAAATACATAATATCTAGGTTTGGGTTTCATTTGTTGTAATGAAACACCATAACCACAGCTACATGAGGAGAAATGGGTTTACCTGGCTTACACTTCAGTATCACTATTCATCATTGAAGGATGTCAGGACAGGAACTTATAGAGAGCAGGAATCTGGAGGTAGGAGCTTATGGTTAGGCCATGGAGGAATATTACTTATTGGCTTTGTCATCATAAATGCTTGGCTTGCTTTCTTCTAAAACTCAAGAATACCAGCCCAGGGATGGGACCATCCACAATGAGCTTGGTCTTCTTACATTCGTCATTAATTAAGAAAATGCCCTACAGATGGGTCTCATGGGGACATATTCTCAAATGGAGTTTCCTTCTTTCAGATAATTCTATCTTGTGTCAAGTATACATAAAACCAGCCAGCAGATACATAGATAGATACATAAATGGACAGATGATAGCTCTGCAATTAATTAGAAATGACAAATCATTTGAAACTAGTGATTTGAAAGAAATATAGACAATCAATCATATTTAAAAGTCCATTTCTTCTTTGGCATATGTGTTTCTTGAGTTTACCCAGAGTTGGTTTTATAAAATTACTCTTTCTTTTACAAGACATTACTCTCTAATAACTCACACAGAGATGAATCTGAGAGATGTAGTGTGGAGGGAAACATGTTAAGAGAATTGAAATAATTATTTGCAATTAATTTCTAAGTTATTTGATTCAAAGTTAATTCACTAAAACTGATCATGAATAGAAAAAAAAAGCACTTGGCATTGCTGATGTCTAATAGTTTTTTAGATTAGTAAATTCCAGTCTGAAATTAGTTTTATAATCCAATCAGAACAAAGAAAAAATCTAACATTTGTAACCAGATACAACATAGGCTATCTTATCTGCATTACATGTTTCTGTGTTGGAAGATTCATAACCAGAAATAAACTAAACAGCATAACCAAATACTATCATCACAAGTCTATGTTTCTCCAAATTTAATTGGTTGAAAATTTGTCCTCAGTGTGAGGGTGTTAAAAGGCAAGGCCTATAGGGGATAATTAGTAATTCCATATTTACTCAAACCCTTAGGAGAAATTCTAGAGACATAGCTGCGAACTAATAATGTGAAGAAAGGAGAATTTCCCTAGAATCAAATCATGCTGAAATCAAGATTTTTGGTCCCTCTCACAAGACTGTGAGAATGTACTTTTTCCTTTATATAAGCTGTTCACTTTAGAACATTTAATCACAGCATCCCAAAATAAAACTAAAATCACCTACAAGCACATGCTTAGCTATAGGTAACAGTCTTGAAAAACCATAAGTCTGTTTTTAATAATAGGAATCTAGAAAGGTAGCTGGCATGATTTATTTAAAGAGTTGAGTTGTCACATTAGAAGCTTTAGTTCTCCTAAAAATATGTATGTCTCCATCAGGAGGAAAGAATACAAGATTCAGTAGTATTTTACTGGTGTATCTGCCAGGAATGCAAAGATTTTCTACAAGTATCAGAAAAGACATCCACTTACTATGCATTTCATGACAGGATCTGCAAGTCTTCAAAATTTAATTAGAGAACAGAGTAGTGTCTACTTAAACTTGGCATATTTTGTCTCATTGAAAAGAAAGTGGGAGGATTCATTTGACTCAAAGATAATGATGGACCCAAGACTTTCTTTCACCAGTCCCAGGTTTTTCACTAAAATGATGAAAAATTCTAAGTGGCAGAACATAAGAAGGCCAGAATCAATGATTTAGAAGGATCACAATTCACAAATGTAGTTAGAAAGATGCCACATTGGCAAAGGGGCTTGATATTCAGCTACCCCACTGTGCTCCATCCTCAAGATCCATGTGATGAAAGAAAAGTGACTTCAGAATTTTCCTTTAACATCCACACTTGGCCAGTGGTATGTACACAGACACACACACACACACTTTAATATCAAAATCTAGATTTTTTTTAAAGGAAGTTCAGTGACAATACTAGACAGACAGACGGATAATTTTCTTTCTTTCTTTCTTATTATTATTATGAACAAAAAAGTCGCACTTTCTATCCTGTATATCCTTATTCAAGGTCCTTTCCCCCTCACACCACATCAGGTCATTCTCTCTTCTCCACAATCTTCCCCTCCCCCCGCAGGCGGCAGTTAGTCCCAATGTCCGACTATCCCAATATTGCTTAGTTCAGCCTCTATTCCAGACAGATCCAGTTTTCTCCCCCCAACCTCAAGAGTGAGTCAGGTGTTCCTCTAGGGGGAGTGGGATCCAAGGAGTCAGTCCAAGATGTTCTGATCTCAAGCTGTTCAGTGGTTGTGGTTTGCAGCTTGGGCATGCTTTGTTTTTTTTCTTGTTTGTTTGTTTGTTAAGAAACTAAAACTTCTTAAGTATGGAGCATTAGGAAACACAATAAACTGCTCTTCAGCTATCTCAGAACCTGAGTGTACAGCATTCACTAGACTTTCTGCTAGAGATTTTAGTGGAAAATCAAAAGTTACCCAGGTAAACCCTGATGACGTCAAGCAACTAGATCTGGTCAGGGCATGGCCAGCTGGGAAGATTGTTGAATGAAGAGATAACTTAGTCTCTTTTGACTTGCAGAGTGGTTAGGGAAAAAGCTTTGTGGCACTTTTTTGTTCTCTCTCTCTCTCTCTCTCTCTCTCTCTCTCTCTCTCTCTCTCTCTCTTACTCTAAGTGTTTTTTTAAAATAATAAATATTACCAGACTATATACATATATAGCAGCTTGTTATCATCTGCAATATCTGGTACTCAACATGGGGCTGCTTTCCACGGAGCCCAAGCTGGGCTTCCTAGCTCTATCCCTGCTCATTTTATCTGTGGTGGCTATTTTGGGTTCAGGGAAGAACAGAGGTGGGGTTTGACTGGGCTGCAGCTCTCCAGGGACATTCTCCCTGCCTTTGCACCACCACCGAGTTTCCCTGGATACAGCGTTCTCCATCATGCACAGGTGGCCTTTACAGGCTAGGGCAGTCAAGGATTCCCCAGATAACCACACAGATCTCCTGGCCACCTGCACCAGTGAGGGCATGACTGTGGGTGAGCGGGAATCAGAGAGACTGGGCTTCAGTACACTGGCTGCTGGAGCAGCCGTTTGTGGTGGCGCACACCGGTAAGATTTGCTGAAGTAGGCAGAGGCAGGAAGGTCATGAGATTTTCACCTCAGTGTGGGCCAGGGACAATTAGAACCGCAATTCTGTTCCGGGTGCTGCTGGCGCTGCTAAATGCCACTGTAACACCTGCTGACCCTAAGTCCTCACTACATCTGAGTAAGGTAATTGCCTTTTTTAAATGGCTGATGTTTTAACTGTCTAAAACTTTATGCACTTTTTCCTCAATGATGATAAAAGATTATTTTCAAGATTATGTATTTAGAGGCTCTTTCAACCCAATAGTTCTTTTGTTTCTTTGTGTGATAATATATTTTATAGCCAGGTATTTTAAAAGTTTAAAAGATAGAGATGAAGAAATATTCATTAAGATATATAAAATGAATGAGGGTGCTAAGAAAACATTACTTGCAAAGATGTATAAAATAGATGAATATTCTAAAAAAAAAAAACAAAAAAACACAAGAAGATAATAAGTTTTACATCAGTGAGGCCATTAAGAAACTGGCTTCCTTGATGGAAGAGAGATCTATGTTGGTTAGAGAGCAATGCAGGCTTTATATTAATGGTAAAATTAAGAAACTAACAAAACATATAGACGTAGAGACTAAAAAAATTTTCCACCCTATAAAATTATTAAAAGAGTAATTTATTCAAGACCTTCAAACACTAAATAAGCTCATGACCTCTAAGTTTCAAAATCATGAGGGTCATCAATAAAAAAAAGATTCTGAGGCAACAGCTGCTCAAGACAACTCAAAACCTCCATTTAAAAGATATTACAACACAGAAGCTCTACCTAAGGTGGTTACAATGAGGAGACTACCCCCTACTCCACCGACACTATTCCCTGTTGTGATAGAGAGCCAAAAAAATATAAGAAGGCTTCAAACAATGTAAAATATAATTATAAACCTATCCACATGCAAGATCTAAAAAAAATTTTAAAAAAAGCCATAGTGACATATGTATTCACTTGTCTTTTGTGAAGCAATTCATAAATTTGTAGTTGACACAAAATCAGATAATTCCTATGACTAAAAATATTTGACAACTTCAATGTTAGACACTAGTCAAAGCTTATAATAGAGACATTGGTTTAGAAAAGAGGCTAGAGCCTTAAAATCTTGAGATCAACATGAAAATGTTAACATCTCCAGAAAACAAATGCTTGAGGAAGGCCAGTTTACCAGTATAACAACTCAGACTATTTATGATGACCATGCCTTGCTGCTGTGACATATTGCTGCCTTAAATGCTTAAAAAAAGGTTTTAGACCCAAGACAAAAAATTAAGTCATATGCCCAAGTTAAACAAGGTCCAAAAGAGACTTATACAGACTTTCTATAGAAGTTAACTCAGGCTATAAATAAAGCAGTGTCAGATCCAAAAGTTCAGACACAACTAATACTCTCTTTGGCCTTCAAACATGCTAATATGACATATAAAAAATTGCTCATGCCACTAAAGATCAGAGGTGCACCCTTAAAAAATAGATTCAATTTACAATTAATGCCAAATCTCTACATACTGATAAAAAATTGAGTAAGACAAGCTATTGCTAACATTAAAATAAAAAAAATCAAAACATCATTTGTTTTATTTGTAATAAGCAGCCATATAAAAAATTATAGATAGGACATCTATAAAAATACTCTCAGTCCCAAAAATGACTCAAACAAAAGGCCATACCTTCTAAGTTATGCAAAAGATGTAACAAAGACCTACATTAGACAAATAAATATAGATCCACAAAAGACAAAAAAGACAACATTTTACCATCAAAAAAACATTTTTTGGAGCTTCCCCTGGAGGCCCCCAAGAGACAGACCTCAAAGCCAAAAAAAGCCTAGTCATATCCAGTCACAGTAAAAAAAAAGCCTTGTCAAGACAAATAACAAATCCCAAGCCTAAAACAATAAACCATATAGTCATAAACAATAAACTGCCTTTACAAGAAAAGTTAACAATATCCAATAAACCAACAAAACACACATTTTGACAGACTTGCATAAATAAAGACCAAAGATAAAAATAAAAATAAATAATATTTATATACAAGGCTTAGTTGACACGAGAACTGATGTTTCAATCATAACCCCACTATCATGGCACCCTAAATGGCCTCTCAAAGAGATAAATGTTCAATTTTTAGATATTGAGAAAATATCTCAAATAAAACAAAGTGTAAAATGGCTTAAATATATAAGACCAAAAACCAAAACAAAAAAAAAGAGATTAAAACCATACACGGCCAGGGTCGTGAACTTCTACAACAATAAAACACTCAAATTGAGATCCCTCTAGGCTTAAATATCAACCAAAAACTCAATTAGGCTCATAAAGACAATGTTTCAAGAGGCTATGCAAAACAGCCACCAGTTATTCAAGTTACACAACAATGCAGTCTAAAAGCTACTGATTCCCCAAAGACATTCGCAGCCTTGCCTTTAAAATGGTTAACAGACAAGGCTATTTAAGTTCAACAGTAGCCCTTGAAAAAAATTACTGGTCCTAAAACTATTAATACAAAAACAGTTACAAATTCAACATATTAAAAAATCAACCAGCCCATAAAATCCCCCCATATTTGTGGTAAAAAAAAATCTACAAAATAAAAAATGGTGACAAATTTAAGAGCAATTAATAAAGTGATTCAGCCCATGGGCTCCTTACAGTCTAATATACCCTTACCTTCTTTGCTACCTAAAAGATGGCCTGTTATAGTTATTAATCTAAAAGACATTTTTATCATACCTTTACAAAAATAAGATAAAAAGTTTACTTTTATAGTGCTTACACTTAGCAATACACACCCAATAAAAAATAACAATGAAAAGTCCTTCCACAAAAAATGCTAAATAGTCTCACACTATGCCAATATTTTGTCCAACAACCACTGAAAGCAATACACAAACAATTCCCACAATCTATCATTGACCATTATATAGATGATATATGGTTAACAGACCCAGACATAGACACCTTAAAAAGACTGTTTAAAAAAAAAAGTGTTGCCTGATTAGAGACTTCGTATTGCCCTATAATAGGTTGGCTTTAGAGATGGAGCAAGTGGCTTTCTCCTCTCTAAACCCAAAAACATAAATAAATAAAACCTGAGAGATTCTGTCTCTCATCAAAAAAGCCACCTAGAGTGAGACAAAAGATAGATAAAATATATAAAAACCAATATTATCATGCTTTTATTTAAATCCTAAATCCTACTTCTTTCTAAATTTCCTACTCTCTTAATCTATGAATCTTGTCTACACACAATACTTCCTAAAGGCTCAATAACTTCACTTGATATTAATAATCTATTAAACCCTCCACTATAAACAACAATTTTTCTTACCAACACTATCCAAAGCATCCAAAAAAGATAGGGCCCCCATAAAAAAAAAAAAAAAAAAAAAAAAAAAAAAAAAAAAAAAAAAAAAAAAAAAAAAAAAAAAAAAAAAAAAAAAAAAAAAAAAAAAAAAAAAAAAAAAAAAAAAAAAAAAAAAAAAAAAAAAAAAAAAAAAAAAAAAAAAAAAAAAAAAAAAAAAAAAAAAAAACGAGACAAGGAAAGAAGAAACCTACTGTATATCATTCAATGATCACTTTTGATGTATAGACCATTCAGGAAAGTTGTAAGATAGCTTCATATCATGCCTTTAACAAGAATTCCAGATGGACTTAGTACTATAAGAATGATTATACATGTTTATAGTTACTTCGTTAGTACTTAACTATTGTTTTAGTCTTACAGGACCCCACAGAGATACCATCACCCACAAGAAAACATGAAGCAACCTAATAAGAAAATTATGTCCTTCTCCCAATAAGTTTGTTATCCAAGGGTTATAGACAATGATCATTCTGTTAAGATGGTTATAAGTTAATCTTGGGTAGAGGATAGGATGATATTATAGATGTAAGAAATTATTTTTAAAAAAGAAAATAGATAAGAGATTATTATATCTATCTGCAAACAACTATTAACCAAGAGATAAACCAAAAATAAATTGCCATGATACAGATGCTTATATATTGACACAAATGAAAAATTAATCTATATGTTTGATTGAGATAATATATATATTAATACAAAGTTGACCATGATACAGATGCTTACATATATTGATACAAATGAGAAATTATTCTATATGTTTGATTGAGATAATATGTATATTGATATAAAATTAAATATATAATTGCCTGTTTAAAATATTTTACACATTGATGCCTATTAAGTACATTGTCATTTCCATAATGCAATTTCTACCTCTAATTATTTATGCTAGTCATAACATTTGTTATAATATATACACAAGTTGTTTTATATAACTGTTTAGATACTTTGTACAATGATACATAGTTAAGATATTGTTGTCACTTGATACAAAATGTATATCTTGGTTAATATTCATAAGACTGTCATACTTAAAATCATTAAATAAGAGTTGTACACTCATCTATGAAATGTCTATTTTTACAATGTAAGCTTTACTTTCTTGGTTGACTAAAATTGCAGATTATGGATACTCAGATTTGTCATGTAGCGGTAAAGATACTTGGGCTTTCCAAAAACGTGTTAAAATATACCAGATAGATAGGCATCTTCAACCACTTCATAGACCAAGAAAATATGGCATTCAAGACTTTGTTATCTAAAATTTGGCTGTGAGAGGCACAACAACTCCTGACATCATTCTTCTTTTCCTGAAGTGGTGTTGAGTATCACAGACATCTCACAAAGAGATTGTCTTGTTTGGCAGATAATAGCCTGAAGGGCAAAGGATTCCACTTGCCCCAGCTGCTGTCAGCATGCACACTGTCCGATATAGATGAACAAGATAAAAGATAGAGACTGCTGAAGCCTGTCTAGACAAGATAAGATGGACTCACCCAAAAATACCCTGCTTTTATGGAGACTTGTCAGATATCCTAGGCCAATATCCAAAAAAATAGATGTCCCACTATACCAAAAAAGCTGTATATAACTGTCCAGATAGTTAACTGTTATACTCTCCTAAATCTTAGAAGTTACTCTCTGGTGCTTCCAACCTTCAGGTAATATATTTTCCTTCTCAGGTCTTGATGGTGTTAAAGACTAGATAGTTGAGGTTGCTATTACTTCATATTTCGGCCAAAACATTCAGATATTAAAATTTTATTATTCAAGATAAACAACTTTAAAGCAATCCCTATACATTGCCTTGTATCAACAGTCTAGACATTAAGATTCACCTTGTATTTGTTGTTTGTTAGTTGTAGTGTGACCTTGCTTATGTTAGTGTCTTTCCCTTCCCCAGACACAACGTTATGATAATCCCTATAGTATATGGTCTTATACTTAGTTTAAAACTTTATTTAGACAAAGGGGGAGATGAAGCAGGAAATCAGATGTTACTCAGGTAAACTCTGATAACATCAAGCAACCGGATCCAGTAGGGACGTGGTCAGCTGGGAAGACACTAGGATTAAGAGATAACTCAGTCCCTGTTGACCTGAAGCGTGGTTAAGGAAAAAGCTCTGTGCTGCCCACCAGCTCCTCCTTTTCTTCCCCTCCAAATCTCCTTTGTAACGTAAGTGTTTTTAAAATAATAAATATTACCATATTATATACATATAGCAAGTTGGTATCATCTACAAAAAGATGAATTTGCACAATTCTATAGTTTGCTGTAGTTGATTACCAGCCTTAACTGCACATAACGCCATTAACAGGCCTGGAAAAGGCTGCAGCGGCACAGTTCATTGATCATTTCCTTTGCTATAGAATATATATATAGCCTGCATACACAAATGTTAATATTAGTATTCACATTTAAAAACTGAAACAGTTCCAATATCCTCAGATCCCTTAACATATATTAGTTAACTTTTATTATAATTCATACATCATGTTTTTGTTGGAATGCATTTCTTATATTTAGGATGTAGTGAGAAAAGAAACTCTAAGAATATAAAATTAAAATAATTAATCATTCCAAAGTAAGGATTGTATGAAATACCATATTGGTAAATGAGATAATCTCTACTAAGTGGCAGGCTGAAATATTAGGCAGTATACTAAGAGGTTTGCTAACCTCAAAGATCCATCTTTACTTCATGATTCCCATAATCTTTTACAATCTGCCTTAAGTCTGAACTTTACATATAATGCAATTTCTTCTTTTTCTGAGAAAATGCCTGTATCTCAATGCTAAGATACAATGGACTGTGGTTCTACATCCCTCAATGTAGTTTCATAGTTCATTTCCCCCTGTGTAGATACTGTTGACTAACTTTGACATTTCTTACCTTCTTCCTCTATCTAGTAGAACTTTAATTTACTTGAACAGTGAATAGTACCTAGTCAATGTTCTCAGGTCTGACTCTCTGGGACCTGCATTGGGTTTTCAGAAGGACAAAGTGCTATAAGTGTCTTCTATTCTACAATAAATAACACCACTCACAGAATAAATGGCATTCATATTTGGAAAGAAAGTCCTTGTCTCACCATTTCATATCTTAGTGCTGATTTACTGTATAATTACCAGTCCCTAAGTACAATTCTTCACAGGAAACCTAGAAACAGAGCTTATATATTTGTCAATGAGTAATACATGGTGTATCCATTTCCCACGTAGTTAAAAATTAGTCTGAGCTTCTTCTTCTAAAGTACAATAGACACTAGATTTCAAGTTACCTCTTAAAAATAAATGTGACTTCTACATGGTTCAACACTTAGGAGGTTTGTTGAGTACAGTAGGAAATATTTAAGGAGGGACTATTTATTCTGCGGTAGATACAGTGTTTTCTTACATGCTTTAATTTGAATGATGGTATTTTCAAACATCACATGAAAAATAGTAGTCTATCTGTGTTAAGAGGTGTTTCTTGTGGGAAGAGACTAAGTTACAATAGTGATAGTTTCATAAATGCATTGATCCCATTATCAAGATCTTGAGGTTTCAGAGTTTAATCCTATGTCCTGCCAGGTACAATTTGGAGACACAGGCACTTTGCATTATCTCGAAGGCAAAGATAAGCCCTCATAAGACCAACACTAGTGCCTTACTCTAAAACTTCCAAAAGTCTAGCATAACCTTAATTAGTTTCTGTTCTTAATAAATTATTTAGACAGGGGCATGCATAGAAATATCATATTTTCCAAATCATTTAATGAGCTTGAGTGAAAGCCAATGGCAAAAAAAATTTCAATATATTTTTTAATTGTGACAACTGAGGGCACAGTGTTTATAAAAAAAATCTAAGCTGGGCCTCGCTGGTGAAATGACTTAGTAGATAAAAGTGTTTCAATGCCTGAAAGTTGTCCTGTGAATTCTACTTTCTCATATTGGACACATGTTAAAAACATAGCCACACAAAAATAATAATAGTAATAATCTATTTTAAACATTTTTACATTTTACTTAAACATTTTTAGTGTAGATATATTGCCTATATCTATGCATGTATCTTTACTAATTGAATGCCTGGTACCAATGGAGGTCAGAGGAGAATAATGGAACCCTTAAAGGAGTTATGAGCCACTATGTGGGTACTGAGAATTGAACCCAGGTCCATGGGACAAAGCAGATAGTGTTCCTAACTGCTATTTTGACATACAGATAATTCTCTTAGGTGCTATTTTTTAATGGTGGTCAATTGTGTAGGCTTAAGCTTGAAAAAACTTTATAACACTTGTCGTTTATTAAAAGTTACTGTTCTTACTAAACATTGAAGAACTATCTGAAAAAAAAAAAAGTCAGCTTGCCAAAATCCTCAGCCTATGGTATAATGTGGAGAAGACAAAAATGTAAGATACACTATTCAAAATTTAAAGTAGACTTGGCCTCACAAATATATTTAAAGTAGTATACTTCTTAATGAGCCATCTTGAAGAGCCTAACTTAACCCTTCATGAAAAGGTCAAGGTCAAAGCTACACACAATACCAATTATTTGCCTTATTCCTTCAAGATTACTTCATAAGAACAAATAAAAATATTCCTGTCATGTATTATTTTTAGTTTTTATTATTTTCTTCTCAAATCTCTTTAAAGTTTTTTTTTTTTTTAAACAGGTATTTCTCTAAAAACCTGAAGCTGAAACACTTCTTTGCCCCAATATTTTATTTATAAATATTTATCAAAAATTAGTGTATTTTTAATTATGTATATAGGTGGGAGGGATATGCACACATAGGTAAAAGTGCCTGAGAGTCCAGAAGAGGCTGTTGGAGCCCTCAGAGCTGGAGTGATGGGTGTTTGTGAGCCACTGCACATGTGTGCTGCCCCAATCTTAAATAACAGAAGGCATATGAATAAAATTACTGTGAAAATTGGTATTCCTACCTGTACAATAATATGCCCAAAACATATAAGTATTTCTATTGCACCTGTCTATGAACTATGCAAATTGAAAATGCATGATACTGTTTTTCATTCGGAGGCTATCACAAAATGAAATTATTCGATTTTAGCAAAAAAAAAAAAAAAAACAAAAAACCATAAAAGACTTTGTTTAAGACTCTCGTACGAGGAAGCTTGATTCTTTCCCAGTAAAAAAATTTCAGGAATGTTTGCTGTGGTGAGACCGAGAAATTAGAACATTGAGACCCTCAGGGTTAGGTTAGTCTTTGGGAATAAGTAAATGCTTGAAAGACGACAGTTTCAGAAATTAGAATCCTATTTGCTTTCAGAGACTGGCAGCTAAGATTTAAAAAAAAAAATACTGTATTTCAAAGAGATGGCTTTTAGATCTCTGGGAGACATTTGCAGAATAACACCTGCAAGAGATAAGGGGGAAAATATACGTGTCCATTAACCACAAGGCAGTGATCAATGAATCACGGGGAGCTGAACACAAAGCTTGATAACTCTACATCACAGCTTCTGCATCGATGGTTTAAGGAACATCACAGAAAGGAAAGAGGGAAGAATGGTAAAGCCAGTGTACCAAGAAGTCTGCTGTGAAACAGCCTTTCTTAGAAATGGCTGCATAAACAAGACCTGACCATTGTCAGTACCAACAATTCACATGCTAGTAAAGAACACAGAAAGTTACTCAGGTGACCCTTGCTAGTTAAATGGCTCCTGAATGTGAAGAAATAACCTGTCACAGGAAGGAGACCCCCCTCTGTTTATTCAAAATAAGTTGGACAGCATTGAAATTATATCTACACAAATATACTCAGCAAGTTGTATGCATAAAGCAATAATAATCAAAGAAAAAGAAACTATCAACATGGAAGTGTAAGGGGCTCCAGAAAGGGCTGAAAAGAAGGAAAGCAGGAGGGAGTGGAGGGAAGAAAGGAAGGAAGAGAGTTGTGTCCCTCTACTTTAATAAAATATGTATAAAAATTTAAAATCAATGTGTACTTATCAATATGTGTACAGATAGATAAGACTAACAGATAGATAGAGATAGATAGATAGATAGATATGAATGGACACACACACATACACACACCTCTTATAATTATGGTCTGAAAAGGAATACTCAGTCTGGATATTCTTATGTGAGTGTTCTAAAAAGGCAAACGGACCAGTAGCTATCATAAGATGGAACCTGTCTCCAGCTGTTCCAGACCCTCAGTATTTACTTTAGAAAAGCTGCAAATATGTTCTATTCTAGCCTTCTCCTGGTGTAAATCATGGTGAAGACTATTCGCCTGGGGAGATAACTGCCTATTTCCAAAAGTACCCTCTGTGAGGTTGTAATTCTGGGCATAAAATTCTGGGGCAGAACCAAAACACAAGATCGTGAAGATGACATACATAAGCAGAAGTCCGTCTTTCTTTGACTTTATCTGCTACCTCTACGGCATAGAACACACACACACACACACACACACACACACACACAGAGAGAGAGAGAGAGAGAGAGAGAGAGAGAGAGAGAGAGAGAGAGAGAGAGAGAGGCAGGAAATACAGAGAGAGAGGAAGACAAAGGGACCAGGGAGACTGACATAAAGTGAAGATGGCCTGTTCTACATGTGGAAATTCTGCTGTAAAGCTGATTCTGTACCTACCCAGACAATATCCTTGAAACCATTTTACTATTGTAGTGTGAAATATGACCCTGGAGGATTTAGAGAGAGAAATACCTAATTTGGTCTTAATTATCTCCCTTTTAATTAGAAATTTTCAGTGCTCACTCAGGAAACTTTAGGTAATTATCACCAAGAGAACATGGAATCTCTGTATTTTATAACTGAAAAAGAATTTACAAGTTTGGACCAGCTAGTCCATTTGAAAGGTGAAATAATAGATCCAACAAAATAGATATCCTTAGTATTTTCTCCTCCTGTTCACCTTCTCTAAAATCTACAGGAAATTTTAAGTTTCTATAAGCCCAAATGTCATTATAATAGTATGTCTAGTCAAGATGCTTTTATGGAATCTTATCACTTTTGTGCTTTATCCTTACATACTATTTTAGATTAGCAGATTGTATTTTCATGAGGTAGAAATTAGGATAAATACTTAATGAAAATACTCTCAATATTCTGTTCAGTAAAGGTTAATTAAATATTTGAAATTATTCCTTAGTTACTAGGATTTAATTTGTATAGAAAGAATAGAATCCCTAGCTGATTTCTTTTTTATTCAGTTAATATGAGCTTTGTGCTTTAGCCAATGAAGAATAGAATTCTCAAATTGCTCATTTTCAAATATTCTTCTAATGAATTAATCCATCTCTTTAGGTACATATGTGGTTTTCAAAACTCAGCCTGTATTTATATTTTTAGGATAATGGCAATTATCTCACATCTTTTTTAACATAATTTTTGTAGTGTGTGTGTGTAGGCATGTAGCATATGTGTGTACTGATTCATGTAAATAATTGTACACCCAGGTGTGGAGGCCAATGCACAACCTCCAGTGTCCCTCATCAGGCATATTCCTTATTTTGAGACAAGGTTCCTCACTGGCTTTGGACTTACCAAGTTGTTTGTCAGGTTGACAACAAAGTACCAATTTTCTAAATAGATACTTGTCTCTACCTCTCTTGCAATAGAGCACACTCCCTGTCACAACCGGCTTCTTATTGTAGATTCTAAGGCATAAAAATAGGTCTGGAGGAAGCAAAGCAAGCATTTTACTGGCTAAGATATCACTTAATCTCAAAGAACCAATCTTTTTTACACTAGTAGAATATTTACTCAGTGTTTTAGATCTACAAACATTGGACTGTATTTTCATGATTAAAACATGTTATGGGCTGGAAATTATGTTCACCTCCTCCGAGTTCACATATGAAACCTCCTGCAGACATTACAAGAACAAGAAGTGTCCATACAAGGGACAAAAATTCTTAAATGTCCTTGCTGACCTCCATCAATGAGAACACATCAGGAAAGCGTCCATGTACAGATGGTAGAGTGCCCATTTCCAGATACTGGATCTCCTCTGATTTTGATCTTGGGGTTTGTAAGCCTCTATGTGAAGTTAATACTTTTCAAAGCCTTACATCTGTGGAAATTTCTATGGAAACTAAAACTGACTAAAAATATCTAAGACTGTGAAGGAAAGTTGTATCTCATTAAAGTCACCTTGATGTTTTCTGTATATCAATATTTCCCATCTCTCCCAAAGCCTGGAAAACACAAATGTGTTTTCTTTCCATATAAGTAGGGCTAATAGGTTGGTACCTGGATGAAATGACAATATAGTTTCCTTTGGAATAATTTCTTTTCTTCAGTTAAGGAAAAGGAATTCAAAAATCTGAATGTGGTAAATCATATCTGTAATCTCTGGACCCTCAGTGTTTCAGAGGCTAGGGGATTTCCATAAGTTCCAAGTCAGCCTGGAGTGCATGGTTAGTTCCAAAGCAATCTGAATTGCAGAACAAGACTCAGCCTCAACTACACACACATACACACACACACACACACACACACACACACACACATACACACACACGTGCGTGAATAAAAATCCTTAGATTTCTCTTGTTTCATTTATTGGCTTATACATTTTTTCTGTGTGTGAGGGGGTATGGGTTGTGTATGTGTCTCTGTATAAGAGTAAGCAAATGTAACAGTGCCTCTCTGCATACAAATATATGTGTTTTTGTGTGTATATTTGTGTGTATCTGTTTTTATATATCTTTATGTATGCTTGTATATGGATCTTTTTCTCTCTGTCTTTCTCTCCTTCCATCCTGTTCCCCTTCTGTATGTGTTTTAAGCTATAAATAGTATCAATCTGTATTGATGAAGTAGTTTGATTATCTAGCACCTATTCAGAAATATTTTTGGTACTTCTAGATTTGAATGATTGAGCATAATGTACTGCTGAAAAGTTTTCATGAGAATCTAAGATTTCTTGTTTCTTTCAATAGACATCTAGAATTATAATTATTATTAAACTGCAAAAGGTTACATTTACAAAACTACTATACATTGTTTTAGAAAGTTATAAACAATTTTCTACACCTACCAACAGTAACTGAGGTTTTTTTTCCCCATCATTGCCATAATTTGAAATTTTCCATTGCAAAAATTGTTTAGACATTTTAAGCAGTATGGTGGCCAAAGTCTACAGCACTAGCTCTCAGGATGACACAGGGCAGTCTTCAGTTCAAGGCTTGCATAAGTATACAATGAAACCCTGTCTCAATAAAAACAAAAATCAGATGTTCTGGGCTAGTGTGGTGTTTCAGAGTGTTGGCTCAATGATCTGATCACCTGAGTTTTCTTCCTGGGACCTATGTAAAACATGCATATATTAAAGCATCACTCCCTCTGGTAACATAGAAAGCCAAAATAAGGAAATCATAAAGATTCTTAACAGAGAGCAAAGAGAACAGAATATGATGAAATATAATAAGAGAGACGCTGCCTCAAAAACAGTAAAGGAGAACAGTTTCCCACAAGCTGTCCTATGACCTTTACATGATCACTGTAATGTGTGCATGCCAGTGTAGTGGGATTCGGGTGTTAGCTGACAACGCTTGGAGGCATCTCTCTGGAGTGTTGGGAGCCTAAATGGGGTGTGATCAGACCCCATTGAGTTGCCAAGACACTGACCTGTTTTTTGTTTGCTCCTGTATTCTCAGAGCCATAGAACCATCCATCCTGGGATGTTCCACTCTCTAAGAATTTTCTTAAGGTTCATTTTTTATCAGTGAGTGTTTATGTAATCCCTTAATAAATATTAATCCTTTATATAATGCCTTGCTAGTAAATTTTTTGCGATATGCCAGCACTCAACATACCACACACACACACACACACACACACACACACACACACACACACAGAGAGAGAGAGAGAGAGGACGAAAGGGAGAAAGGGGGGAGGGACAAAAGGGGGAGGGAGAGAGAAATGCACACACAGAAATGCATGCACACAGACACACACCAACACACACATGCAGATACATACATAAATAGAGAGATATGCATATGTGCACATATACACAGAGACACAAATAAACTAATAATTAAATAATAGACAATGTGACAATTTTTCAAGAATGACTGTTAGGAGGTATTGATGATCAGTGATTGCAAACTATCGTGGCCTGGCAGCTTACTCCAAAGCTCCACAACATGAGAAACTTCCTGTTCTCTACCTCTTCATATCTGGAGAATGTCTCTGAGCCCAGAGGACTGACCTTATCTAAAAGCTGTTTCTAAGCCTTGGTGCCTGATTTAGCTTTCGCATAACCCTTGGTATGCTAGAAGTTTCCTGCTAGACGATTCCCCTACTGCATATATGGTAACTAAGACTTGTACTAGGAGCTTTGCTATAAGACCCAGTTGCCACATATGAAGCCTTATGATAAGAGCATGCTACATAAGGCAAATTTGTCCCTGGCACCCCAATCTATATATTTCCTATACTGGAGAATAAAACTGAGCTGATTCACTAAATTCATCTTCCAGAGAGCTATTTCCATCATATTCACAGCCATCCAAACCTGTTACCCACTTTGGCTCCCTCCAATCTCATAGACCAGCAGTCGATGATCTAGAGGAAGTGGGAGAATCACACATGATCTAAAATATCATTTTGGGCTTTTATGACATATATGTATTTTATCTTATTTAGTGTAATGTTTACATATACTTTTGAAACATAGCCTAAGACTGGAGTCTTGTGAGAATTCTGAGTGTTTGTGAGAAAACTCCAAGAAAACAAGAGTGTTGTTATCTCAGTTTATTCAAAATGACAGAATAGTTCTAGGAATGTGTTTTCATGATCCTCCCAAATGTGGTAGATAAGAGCGAGTTTATATCAGCTGTTGTTATTCATGGGCCTCTATGGAAAAACATGTTTTTGTCACATATAGCTTGTTCTTGTGATTGGACACTTAACTCATGTGATTCTTACTAACTCTAAGTATAAATTGCCTGATGCTCTGAGTGAAGTTAGATATTGCATAAGACTTTATCCTGACTCATTTTGGGGCCTCACTCTCTCGGGTTCATGTTGAACACTACAGCAGGAAACAATAAACAAATTGTCTGCTTTTAATTATTTTTGTCTTGAAAATCATACTTTACTTGAAAGTAGCTCCAGAAAAAAAAACAGATTTTGTTTTGACTATGCACATTTTTTCTTAAATAGTATTTTTATGCTTTATTTTAAACAGCTCTTTTTCTAAAGCAATGCCAAATAAAAATTTCATTGTATGTTCTCTAAAATGCTTTATATTTTTTATTCTATTTGGTCCTATGCTGCATTTCATTTTTAAAAATATATGTGTGAAGCTTATGTCAAAGTTTTTTTAATATATTTGTATTTTAGTCTGCAATTGTTTTATTACATGTGTTGAAAATGTTTTGTTTCTTTAATAACATTTCTAGATATCACAAGTCAGGTATCTCCACCTATGTGGGTCTGTTTCTTGGCTTGCTGTTGTCTATTGACCCCTGTCAGGTGTTACTACCTCACACTCAGTGTGAGGCCTGGCACAAAAAGCTTCACTTGTGATTTTGTTCCAAAATTAGATTTCAAGACACCCCATGAACCTGCACTGGTCACCGATCATCTTTTCACAACTTATCCTAGATTTAGTCTTGTAATTTATCTGGATTGGTCCAGGTCTATTTTCAGGTTTTTGGTCCAGCCTTAGCCTAAAGCAGGCAGATGGTGTAACTAAGGTTTTGGGTTTGGTATATTCTCTGTTCTTACCTTTTTCTTTATTTGGCAACCGAACTTTCATTGTACCTTTGGTGTGAACAGAGTGGGTAAAGCTTTTTTGCGTAACCTCCAGCTAAAATGTTGTCTTTGTTACTTTTCTATTGTTGTAAAAAAAGCACCATAACTAGTGGCAAGGTACAAAAGAAAAGATTTAATTTAACTTAGGGTTTCAAAGTGTTAGAGTCCATGATGGCCAAGCTGAGAGCTCCTGTCTTGATCCACAATTATGAGGCACAGAGAAAGCACCGGAAATTATATGAACCTTTTGAAATCTCAAAGGCCTCCCTCAATGACACACCACCTTCCACAAGGCCACACCACCTTGTCTGTCCTAAACACTTCTACCAACTGGAGGCCAACTATTCACACACATGAGTATATGAGGACCATTTGCATTCAATAGGCATCTGTTCTGCATTCTAATAGGTAATGAGCCCTTCATCCTACCTTCCTTTGGGAGGATTTTACATTATTTTTCCACAGAAATAATAAGACTGGGAAGAACTTGACAACAAGAGTTTTCTATCCTGCTCCTGAGATAGATAGGTATTTCCACACTGTCTTTTGGGAAATTAGGTCCCAAAAGCTTTACCAGATACTGAGCAATAGAGGAAAAGAATATAACAATGTCTTTTCTAAATTTATTAATGACCTTTAAATCTATAAAAGGTAATATGTTGACAACTACGCCTATACACACAGAGATAATATCACAAAAACCTGCCATTTTATTTAATACATAGTAGGTTATCAGTTGTTCAAGTTAAAATAAGTGAGTTTGATATGTATCTTGTTAATGTCACAATTTCTTTAGTATTTTGATAGAGTCAGTGGTCAGATTCAATTTTGTCTTTACTTTCCCTACAATTGAAATACTCAGCAGAATAAAGTAATTAAAATTCAACTATATAAGCTGACTAGAAAAAAGAATTATATTGCAAACAATAAGCTTTAAATAGCAAACCACAAACACTCTCGTTTGTTCCACGGTTCATTTCATACAAGACACCAATTCCAAACAAGAATGACAGAGATATTTCCTATGTAGAGAAGTGACTTTCATTTCAATAAGCAGTTTATGAATGTTTAGAAACTTAAAATATAATTCACTTAAACAATACTGATTTCAAAAGTAAATCCTTCCAAGCTTAGAGTCAATTTCTTCTTTCTGATTTAGAAAACTTTGTCAAATTTACCTACCTAATTCCACATCAAAATGAAACTGCATATTCTTACACATTTTCCCATTCAGACTCACATCAGTCTACACTCATGAAGCTCAAACACCTGTGATCCTACTGGAAGAGCACAGTTTTGAGGCTTTGTTCTCTATGATGTCGCTATGGGAGGGAAGCTTGGTAACATGCAAAAGGAAATTCCCTTTTGGAAATGACTTAAGCAGTGTCCCAGGAAAAGAGGCCACCCTAATACTTGAAAATAACATGTCACATTTTTACGATACTAAGAAACAAAACCGAAATAAACAAAAAACTAAGACAAAATCAAAGCCTAGTTGGTGGAATAACTGAGTAGACATTTACTTTCTGTTGTATTCTTTGTGGTATTAAAGGTGAGGAAGGTGAGGCATGAAGAGGTCCAGGTTGAATTGTTTGGTAGAATTAAGAATGCTTTGCACTTATTTGTATGGGTTCATATAACATCACACAATCAATAAGAAAAAAGGACAATCTACATGATGAAAAAAGATCTTCACCAACCCCACATTTGACAGACAGCTGATCTCCAAAATATCTAAAGAACTCAAGAAACATGAAAATACCAAACAATACAATTAAAAAATGGACTGGAGATCTAAACAGATAATTCTCAAAAGAGTGGCCAAAACACATTTAAGGAATTGCTCAACATCATCATTTGTCATTAAGAAAATGCAAATCCAAATGAATCTGAGATACCATCTTATACCTGTCAGAATGGCTAAAATCAAATAACTGAGGACAGTTTATGTTAGAAAGGATGTGGAGCAAGGGAACACTCTGCCACTGTTGGTGGGATTGTAAACTTATACAGCCACTTTGGAATCAGCATGACAACTTCTTAGAAATGGGGAATCAATCTACTTAAAGATCTTGTGACACCACCCTTGGGTATATATCCAAGAAATGCTCAACCACACCACAAGGAGGACACTTGTCCAACTATGTTCATAGCAGCATTATTCATATTAAGTAGAATTTGGAAACAACCTAGATGCCCTTCAACTGCAAAGTGGATTAAGAAAATATGGTCCATATACACAATGGAGTATTATGTAGCTTTAAAATTCAATGACATCGTAAAATTTGCAGACAAATGAATAGAACTAGAAAATACCCAGTGTGAGGTAACCCACACTCAGAATGACAACCATGGTATCTACTCATAAGTGGATACCAGATATAATGCAGAGGATAACCATGTTAGAATCTGTGGCTGAAGTTTCTGGCCAGTCCTGTCCCCAAGGTCTGGACTTGAATGCCACTTGTTAGCTCCCCCAAAATGACTCAGATGCTTATACTAATTACATGCTGCTTAGCCTATGTCTCAGGTATACTGCTCGTTAGTGCTTGCATCATAATTCGACCCAATTCTATTTATCTGTCTCACCATGTGGCCCATGGCTTATTTATTACTTCATGTCTTGCTTCATGGGCAGATGGATAAAATCTCTTTTGACTCTGCTCTCCTTTCCCTTTTCTATGCTCAGATTTGCTGTCTGCATCTAAGATACCCTTCAAAAGGCCAAAACAGTCTTTTTATTGACTCATGATATTCACAGCATACAAAAAGACATCCCACATCAATAATCCACAGCTCCAGAGAAGCTAAAACCTTCATCCAGTAACTGATAGAAACAGATTCAGAGATCCATAGCCAAACACTAGACAAAGAACTGGTTGTCTAATCCCAGAGAGGGAAGAGAGATTATATGAGCAAGTGGGGTCAAGATCATAATGTGGAAATTGATAGACACAACTGAACCAAGTTTATATAAACTCTCAAACTTTAGAACAACAGTTGCAGAGCCTTCATGGGACTGGACTAGATCCTCTGCATATAAGTGAGAGTTGTGTTAACTTGATCTGTATGAGGAGCTCTGGCCAGTAAGATCAGTATCTATCCCTAGTGCATAAGCTGGCTTTTGGAGCCCATTACCTATGGTGGAATGCCTTTCTCAACCTTGATGCAAGGGGAGAGGCTGGGTAGTGCCTCAACTTAATATACTAGGCTATGCTAACTCCTCATGGAGGTCTTAACCTTTTGGAAAAGGGGATTAGAGGTGGGTTGGAGCAGGAAGACAGGGTGGGGAGGAGCAGAAAGATGGAGTTGGGGGAGCAGAAGAAACTATGAGAAGAGGATCTCTGGTTGGTATGTAGGAAAATATTTCTTAAATTAAAATAGAAAGAAAAAGGGAAGAAAAAGAAAGAAAGAAAGAAAGAAAGAAAGAAAGAAAGAAAGAAAAAAGGAAGGAAGGAAAGAAGAAAGAAAGAAAACAAACCAAAAGAATCCTTTGCTACACTTCACTGCTGCTAAATATGTCCACCCTTTATTTTTCCTCTAAACTTTGATCTAACTGGTTTCTGAAGAAGTAAGGAGAATTTCTTTGTATAACCTATGGGATAGGGCTTAGTTTCTTTTTTTTTTATAAAATTTGTTTATTATTTTTACAGTACACAGAAGAGACTACCAGATGTCATTATAGATGGTTGTGAGTCACCATGCGGTTGCTGGGAATTGAACTCAGGACTTCTGGAAGAACAGTCACTGCTCTTAACATCTGACCCATCTCTCTAGCCCTAGTTTCTATTTTTACACATGAGTAAGATACATAATATTTTAGCATTCTCAGTACCAGTATTTATGTACATGATTGGTAATTCAGATTAAACATCTAGTTTCAGAAGATAGAGTAAAAGATATAATTCAACTGTTAGCATCTTGTGGTCAGAGATGACTCCGCTAAACAGTCTGGTGAATTTAGCTAATAATCAAATATTATACATTTTGGTGTCATTGGAAAGGTGAATAGGAAATAATTTCACTCAGTAAGAGTTGTCAAATAATTGTACCTCTAGTTCTGGGGAGGTTGAATCAATAAACTCGCACTGGCTTGCTGGCCAGTTAGTCTTTCCAAATCTATGAGAAAGACATCTTATGTCAACCTCTGCCTCTACATAGACAGGTATACAAATGTACACATACACAGGAAACATACACATAAGAAGCCACCAAAGAAATATATGCCACTAAAATAGAATAAAAAAACCAAGAATGAAATTATATGGGCAAGGAATCAAGGATGCTCCACAGAAAAGATTCTCCTGGGAACTTACAAGGATGCAAAACATAGATTATAGAACAGCAGCTAAGTACAGACCTACAGAAAAAATATCTTAAGAAGGGAATGTCTACAAATATTATTTTCAAGAGAAATAAAACAAAAAAGTAATATAATTTATATAACTAATATACATGAAGATACTGAAAAATATACTTTAGAAAGAGGGAAGCAATCTATTCAGAAATGAGCAATAATTATCTATGAGGAATGAATGTGAGAATGTTATAAATTTATAATATTCTACTAAGTTTTGGCTGTCTGAAATAAATAAAATAAAATTATAATAAGAGTATATTGATCATGATAGAGTACATTTCTCATCTTCCATGGTGATGATCCTGAGCACTAAGAAATAAATCTATGAAGGAACTTTAAAGAAAATATGTGCTAGCAATAGATAGTATTTGCTTCTGGGAGATCAACCTCATATATATTTTTTTATTTAACTTGAAAACATGTGATTGGATATAACTAATGACAGTGCAAAGTGAAGAAAAAGTAAATTCAATTTTTTGGTCTAAGTCTCAAAAGCTCTACATAATTATTCAGGATCTACATGATATTAAATTTATTTTTTTGTTTGTTGTTATTGTTTGAGATATTGCTTACAATGACCTAGAACTTACTATGTAGACCAGGCTAACTCAAATTTACTGTTGATTTCACATTGGCCTCCAACTTACCACAATTCACCTGCTTCAGCCTCTCTCATGTAAACTCTGAAACCTGCATGTACTCATTCATCAATGAATCCTTGACAACAATGAACTGTTTATAGACACAAAATATACAAATTCTTCAAAAGTGAATCGAATCACAGGAACAAACTATTTTGTTCTATACTAGACCTCATTCTGAGCCTCAAGAAAGCTTTTTTTGTGAGTCAGGTCACTTCTCAAGAAAAATATTCAAATTCTCTGTGATTTTTTTATACTCATATATAAAGGTATAATTTAAATCTAAAATTATAAAAATATTTTATGAAAAAATAATAATCTTCTTCTTCCCAGGATAAAATATTTCAAACATCAGAATTGTTTCCTTTATGGCTATTTGAGTTCCAATAGTAAATTCATAGCCATTTGTTTACAAATTAGATTTGTAGGAGTTGTGATAGCTATGTTTTATTGTCAGCTTGATTTAATATAGAATCATCATGGAAACATAACTCTGAATATTGTTAGGAGAGTATTTCCAGAAAGATTAAATGAAGATGAAATATACACCCTAAAACCGGGCAGCACCCTTTCTTATGCTGGTGTTCTAGACTGAATAAAATGGACAACTGAGCACCAGAATTCGTCTCTCTCTGGTTCCTGAGTACAGATGCAATATGGTCAGCTACCTCTCAATGCTATTTCTATGTACCCTTATTATCAGGATGGACTGTACCTTCTCTCATCACCCAACATAGGCCCTTCCTTCCTTAAGTTGCCTTCGAAATTAAAAATAATAATACTAATCACAAAAATTCTGTTTTTCACCTATAAGTCAGTCCTTCAGTAGGTTGTATAAATTTCTAATGTTTATTGAGTACACTATAGCATGTTCTAAGCAATTATTGATGTGTATTATTTGTTCATAAAAAGTTACTAAAGTTGTTTGAAAGATATAATGCATTTTTGACTATTCATAAAGTATATTTAGTAGGCTTTCTGTTCTCACCGATTTGAAATATGTTTTCCTAATTGCCATATCAATGGAGAATTGGCTTTTTGTTTCTCGAAGCAGGAAAACCATTGAGAAAGGGTCACTATCAGGAGAAATGCTTTGGTAAGTATCACAGAAATTTTCATATGTATCTAGCAAAAATATTAAGTAATTTTATAACTTACAGTTTTTATGTGCTTTGCTTTTCACATTAGTGTTTTATTGAGTATATTTATATAAGACTGTGTATCCAAATAACTATGATAAAAAAATTACAAAATGATTGACAGAATAATTATACTTTACACCCTATGTACTCAGTCTGTAAGCCTTTTGTCATTCTGTCGTAATATTTATTCTAGTGTTAGATTTATAATTCATGTTTATTGAAATGTGAGGAACACACAAAATATAAAAGGCAATCAAATAAATTTCCAATGATGAAAAGAATGCAAAGCCTTTTACCAGGAGAGCTTTACCACATTATAAAACACCAGGAGTAAACTTGCATGACAGATGAAAAAAGAAGATGATCAGGCCAGAAAATGTAAAACATAATTTCATATTATCTTTCCTAAATATTTTGACCATTGAACAATCAAAAAATAAACAATCTTGAATATTTGTTTTTTGCCTAAAATAATATACATCATCATAGATGCTTGTTATCTCATGTTTTCAAATTCTATATTTTAAAATTATCATAAGAATATAACCAGAAACTTAGACAAAAAAATTTCACTGAAGTTTTTACTTTTTCACTAAAAAGGCCATGAATACCAACAAAGTTAGATATATTATAAATTATAAAATAGAGAACAATTGGGAAAATGTTTTAACTTTCCTTAGATAGTATATTTAACAAATGGTGTTGGCATAGCTGGATGGAAGTGGGCAGAAAAATGCAAATAGATCCAAGCCTGTCACCCTGCACAAAACTCAAATCCAAGTGGACCAAAGACCTCAACTTAAACCCAACCACTTTGAACTTGAGAAAAGAATGTGGGAAATACACTTCTACAAATTGGCACAGGCGACCACTTCCTAAATATAACACCAGTGGCACAGACACTAAGACCAATAATCAATAAGTGGGATCTCCTGAAGCTAGGAAGCTTCTCCAAAGCCAAGGACACCATCAATAGGACAAAATGACAGCCTACAGAATGGGAAAAGATCTTCACCAACCCTACAAGTGATAGAGGACTGATCTCTAAGGTATGTAAAGAGCTCAAGAATTTAGAGCCCAAAACCTTGAATAACCCTATCAAAAATGGGGTACAGATCTAAAAAGGGAATTCTCAGCAGAGGAACTACGAATTGCTGAAAGGCACCTGAAAAAGTGCTCTTCATCTTTAGCCATCAGAGAAATGCAAATCAAAACAACTTTGAGATACCACCTAACACCTGTTAGATTGGCTAAGATAAAAGGCACAGATGACAGCCTATGTTGGAGAGGATGTGGAACAAGGGGGACACTCCTCCATTGTTGGTGGGAGTGTAAGCTTGTTCAGCCACTTT
>PVIH01005116.1:101678-129027 GCA_004025045.1 Sigmodon hispidus | reverse complement strand
TACAGGGAAAAAAAAATTCAGAGGGAAAGATGAACACAAAGAAAATATATGTGTAGCAATCTTATTTGTATTTCCACCCTTGATAAGCCATGCTTATCATTCTTATCCTCTGTATAGTTATTGTTAACTCTTCCACATTTTAAATTCTTTTTACTGTGTTTTTTTTTTGATAAATACAAAATAAAGAAGGAAAAAAAAAAAAGATGGCTCTGTGGGTAAAGGTATACGCCAAGAACTGGGGTTTGCTCCTAAGAACCCACATAATAGAAGGAGGAAACTGACTCCGGCAAATTGTTCTCTGACCTTTCACATGCACCCTGTGACATATGCACCTCATCCCAAACAAATAAAAGTATAATAAATAAAAGAGCATATGTTACTGGAATGTATTAGAATGTCACTGGCCCAGACAATCCAGAGTTGGATTCCCACCTTTCACCTTCATCAAATCTGCTAGGTCCCTTTTGCCATGTTGAGCAACATATTCCCAAGTCCCATTGATTAGGCTGGGATGTCAATGGGGCCATCTTCCTCCCTTACCCACCTTCACAAATACCTTTATATCTTGCCTTCTTTCTCCCCTCTCTCCCTATGTCCTCTGTCATTCATGCTTATTTCTTTCTTGAAAAGAAAGTTTTATTTGGGGGCACATACTTATGTGACTGGAGCGTTTTATTTTAGTAATAAAAAGATGAGGGCTGAACTGGTAAAGCGCTTGCCTAGCATTCATGAGGCTCTGGATTCCATCCCTAGTGCTGCATAAAGCCACTGTGGTACAATCCCAGCACTTGGGAGTTAAGGCAGGAGAATTAGAAGTTCAGGGTTACCCTTGGTTATAAAGTGAATTAGAGCCTGGAATATTATGGCATCCTTCTATAAATGGCTTACGATAGGATGGAAGAATTTAATTCAAAGAAACAAAATAATGTAGTAAAATGTTTCTCCAGTATCAAGTCTCTGTAATTTCCTCCTTGACTGCTCAATTCTTCTTGTACTCAAAATAGAATAAACATGTGGCTGAAAGCGGAAAAGGATACTGCTGTGGGTGACGGTGCATGTTACGCAGGAACCACTCGGAAGTCTACGTAAGCTCTTCACAGACCACAGTGTGGTCTTTGTTTCTTCCATTCCTTTTTACCCAGGAAAGGTGAAATTTCTTGACCAGGATATTTATCCAGCCTCAAACTTTAATCCCCCCCCCCTCTCTCTCTGACAGGCTTTCTCTGTGTAGAACTTGCTCTGTAGACCAGGCTGCCTTCAAAGAACTCACAGATACCTTCCTGCCTCTGCCTCCTGTGTGCTGGGATTGAAGGTGTGTGCCACCACTGCCTGGCTTGATTCCTTTCTTTTTTGTTTGTTTAGTCTCTGTAGGCAACCGTTTCTTTGCCCTCACCCAAAAGTTTTACCTTGATATTGTTTGCTCTTAAAGCTAAAACCCTTCTTATTCCATAGTCTCAGTTTTTGATTCAATTTATTCCAATATGGATAGAGTTCTTGTACATTCCAGGTACTTATTTGATGCTGGGGATATAAAGGTGAAAGAGTTTTGTTCTTTAAAGCAAAATCTGTTTTTTTGTGGCTTGGACAAGCTGGTCATATTCTGCTATTTGACCACCTTTTCATTTCATTTCTTTAAGGTGAATCTTCCCAATCCACTCACTGTGCAGATCCTACCATCACTGAGCTAGCTCTTCTCTCACATTTCAGGGCACCTGGCTGAATCCCGTGTCCTCTACAGCAATGACATTTGGCCAGGCACTCCCAGCATTGGGAGGCTGGGGCAGGTGGATCTCTGTGAGTTGAGAGGCCAGGGTGATCTACATATTGAGTTTCAGGACAACCATGACTACATAACAAAAGAAAGAAAGAAAGAAAGAAAGAAAGAAAGAAAGGAAGAAAGAAAGAAAGGAAGGAAGAAAGAAGAAATGACATTCTGCTTCTGTGACAGGTGAAAACTGTTGAAAAACTCTTGAGCCTCATGTCATCATGTACAGTTCGAGAACTTCATAATTCCCAGCATCTCTGGGAATCTGTTTAAAGCTGCAATATTTTTAACATAAGTAATAAAAATGTATTGAGAATTTCTGGGGCTATGGTTATTTCCTCCTAACTTGAGGAAAGGAAGAACACTGTCTCTGTACCCTGCTGGACCAAAAGAGACAGGAGAAAAGTTGTTTCCTCTAAAAAAGTTGGTCTTCAGTCTCCTCAATCCAAGAAGGTTCAGGAGGGCAGGTCCAGAGAGCAGAGGGGCCATCGCACGGTCCAGGGGGCCAGGTGAGATGTGATGGACCTTCTAGCTGTCTCCTCAAAAACAGGAGGAGAAACACATTTACTTTTTATGGTGAAGTTCTTAATGAACTCGCTCATTTTTTACTCTTAATGGGGCTCTTATTTCCCCTGGGTAGATACAGCACTAGGTATACGAATTCTTAGTGTCTGTCCTAGCCCTACTGAATTGGAAACTTGCGTGTCGGGTCTCTCGATTAGTATTTTAGCAACCACTCCAGAGCACTTGTTTCCTCTTGAACTTGAGATCTCTTGCTCTAAGCCAAGGCGCAGGTGCCCACAGACAGCTTTAACTGAAGGTTAAGTCAGTGAAGCCTTCTCCTCACCCCACTGCTTTCTAGGAGCTTTGATCTCTCTCCTGTTAGTGTTCATCTTTCCTGACTTCAGGATTGCTCCGATCATCCTACTTTCTCCTATGGACAGCCCCTCCCCGACTCCCTTCAATCTTTGCTTGGCTCTTATGTGGTAACTTCTCCAGGATCTTCTCCAAGTCCCTCCCTCTCTTCTCACCCTTGTTGAGGGATTCCATTTATTGCCACTAACTCATGGTTTTAAGTAGAGAGCTCCGGCCTTTCTATCTCCTCTTTACCTTCTATCCCGATAGAACTCAATCAGTCCATCCCCAAGTAAGCACAGCACAGGTTTTTACCAGCCTAAGACAACTATTCTGTCTGGGTTTCTTAGCATTTACAACTAGTTCTCAAATTATAGCTATTCTTGCCTCCTCCCCATGCTCAGGCTATTCTGAATTCAGCCCTGCTACCAGATCAAGTCCCCTTGACTCAGCCTCCACGAACCTCCTTAGATGGTTCCCTTCTCCTCAAGTCTATTGTCTTGCTTGGATTCTCATCCTCTCTTATCTTTGAATTCTTGGTACCTTAAGACTGTCTTCATCTTCCTCCAATTCCTTCCAACTCAATCTTCTCAAAACTTGGATCTAAGGATTAAAGGGGCTCCTGCTTTCTTAGAGGGATGATTCACTAACACAGTTTAGGTACCCTCCAGGCTCTGTACCTCACCCAGGCCATTCCATAGCCTTAGCCTTGGGCTCTTCATTTCAGTTATTTTTGCTGGTCAAAATCTGCCTGTAGGAAGATTTTGTGTGTGTGCAGGAAGGAAGTACCTCCCTTCAGTGCCTCCTTGGCTTTCCAGGTGGAAGTCCTTCTCCCCTATTCCCTCCCACTTCCATAGCACCCCAAATCTCTGTCCCTTACTCCAATTACCTGGCAAGACAAGAATATCCATTCCCTCAGCAGCCCCCGATGCACATAGTAGGCTCTCAATAGTGGCTGTCATATTGACCTGGCTGTGTTGAAATGGAGCAACATTTTAGGCAGCACCGATGTAAGCATCTATGGAGACAGGAGCCTGACGGGTTGTGTGGGGGGACAGGGTGACAGTTCATCTCCAGGGTCAGTGCTGGTCACATCCTTTGGAGAAAAGCTTGCCTGAGGAGTATAGCTTGTGGAAGGATGTTTGGTTCTCCAGACATCCAAATCAGTCATTTTTTGTCTTCTTCATCTATCCCCCTCCTGAGGAAGCCCCGATTGAGATCTCCTTTTCCTTCATTAGCTGCGCTTGCCAGAGTATTTCCAGCTGCAGCTCCCTCCAGTCTCTTCTCCTTTCCACTGTTTGTTTATTTTCTTGTCACTCTCTCTCTCCCCAGCTGTGGTTGTAAACAGAGCCAGTGACTGTCAGCCTGTGGCTTGTGCAGTGAACCCATTGCATGAACACTCTAGAATCCTACGAAGGGCCCTTTCTGATGCTCAAAAGCAGCTCTGGGCACTGGCCCAAGCTAGCCAGAAGGTTGTGCTCCTGGCCATCAGGATGAAACTTTACAGACAATAGCATCCTGTGGCACATTCTCTATACTCCTCTGAACCTCTCTCTTGATCATTCTTAACAGCACAAGTCCCCGTGCATAGGGAGACAAAGACTGAACATTTCCTGCCTAATACCTATCCATATCTAATATTTTGCTCATCTTCAAGTAAGTTGGAGTAGTGCTTGACACGAATTGCCCACTCACTCTAAATCCTAAGTCTAAACGGCTTATCTAGTTACGGGAGAGGAGAGGAAGCTAAGTCCGAAATGTGGGGCCGTGTTTCCCTTCTCCATGTCACTAAGCACGCTTTGGTCTTGGAGTGATTCCCAGCAAAAGCAGACCACCCTCTCTCTTCCACGTTGGTGACCTCAGCCACACCCTTATGCCCTCTGCTCCTCGCTGAACTTCGAAAGAGTCCCCAGCCCCTCGGAGGTGGTAGTTGCCCGTGTTCAAGCCATCAGCGGAGAGCCACACAAGCATTGGCATCCTGCTGGAACCTACGGTCCTCCCCCAAATGCGTGGCTGCGCATCATCTGTCAGAGTACCCCTCTCTCCTCCTTCTGCCTCCCCGCCCCCTCCCCTGCGCTCGCTCGCTCGCTCGCTCGCTCGCTCACTTGCTCTTTCCCTTTTCATGAGATGCAAAGCCTGGCGCAGAGCACAGCGCTCCAAGCAGCATGTTACTGGAGCTCTTCTAGGGGCCCGAGGTGAGGCAGCCACGCTCCACCACCCTCACCCATGTACCAGGAGAGGACTGACTCTGTCACTCAAGGCTTCACCGAGCCATGCCCAGCTGGGGCCGACACCAGCCACATCTTCCCAGCTGCACGCTGCCCACCACCAGTCAGGTAAGAGAGTGCGGCTGTTTCTCAAAGGGCCGGATGGATTCCTGGACAGGCCAGCTGAGTCTTAATGGGAGAAGCAGGACGGACCACAGAGAACAGAAAGGCACTTCCCTCCTGTTATAATCTCCTCTATCAGAGCTTCTTGGAGCAGGGCAAACCTGCCACACTAGTCCAGAGCAAGGATGCAGGAATAGCCTCTTTTTTAGCTTCTTCTTCTAGCTAGTAGAAGATGCTCTTTTTTCTTCCCTTTTTGATTTTCTATCTGTGTTTATCGCAACTCCTCAGGACCCCTGAAGTCTGTTTTCTCACAGACAGGGATCCTGGTTGTGACCTCAGATTTTTAGGGGTCCCTGAAAATATTGTCAGTTGATGTCTGGACTGTGCCACAGGCTCCTTATTTTTAGTTCCATTCACGTCTTGCCCAGCTGCTGTTTGGAACTGGGGTCGCCTGCACAGCAGCTTGGTTGTGCATAGCATCTGTCTTGTTTCTAGTCAGCCAAGCAGGTCTGTTCACTCTGCTGGTGACTAACACCAGAGGGGCACATTCCAATGCAAAGGGATTCACAATGACAATGAGTTGGAGGGAGATTAAAATGTGTCTGAGGGTACCTACGTGGCAAGTTAAGGCACATATATGCCAGGTACAAAAGGTGATAGGTCCTTGGCGTGTGGCTGGTGATTTTTTTTTTTTTTTTTTTTTTTTTTTTTTTTTTTTTTTTTTTTTTTTTTTTTTTTTTTTTTTGGAAGGGGTGTTGGGTTGGGGGAAGGAGGTTTTTAGTTTTACTTTCTGAGTTAGAACTATATCATCCATCCACTGTCTATGTACTGAAGATGTGAAGACCGGCTTTCAGATCCCTCTGTGCTATGACTTTGGGAGGCCTCCATTTGCACCAATGCAGGAATCTTTGACCTAGCCTACAAGGTGGCTTACTTTGGGGCCACTTGTACTTACAGATTTGGAGATCTTTAGGGTTTTCTTAAAGGATGCAGGGGTTTCTGGAAAGCATGGGTGTGATAAGTGTTTATGAGATCATGTTAATGATTCAGTAAAGTTAGGACTCTGACAGACAGGAATGTGGTATCGTGCTGATGGTGGCTGTAATTTTCCTTTGGGAAATCACAGCCCATGAGCCATCCACCTAGTTGTCTGGTCTTTATTAACTATTGTCTCTCTGCTCACTCTCAGAGCAGGCCTCTTGGAAGTAGTTTCTGTCAGGGTTGGGACTTGGTGGGAGTGTGTAGACTTTTTCATGGCCTGCATCTCAGATCTGCCAGGCCAAGGTGAGTATGCCTGACTGTCAGACCCTTTAGCTCTATTTCATTCCTATTAATTTTTTTTTTTAACATAGGGCTTGGATTAACTATGTTCCTCTTGCTGGGACAAAAGTCACTTGAAGGAAGAGTTTGTTAAGGCTCACAGTTTGAGAGAACAGTCCATCGTGGCAGCAGGAATATGAAGCAGCTGGTCATACTGTGCCTACAGTAGGTAGCAGAGGGAGATGGACTGGAGTGGTCAGCTCACTGTCTCTCTCTTATTCTGTCAGGGACACCAGCTCATAGAATGATGCCACCCATAGTCAATTTTTCTACCTCAATTAACCAATCCAGACATGCACAGTGGTTTATTTCCTTGACAATTCTAGAGCTTGTAGAGTTGACAATATTATTCATCACAAGTGGAACATGAAAATGGGGGCTGGAGAGATGGCTCAGAGGTTAAGCGCACTGACTGTTCTTCCAGAGGTCCTGAGTTCAATTCCTAGCAACCAGATGGTAGCTTATAACCATCTATGATGACATCTGGTGCCCTCTTCTGTATACTGTATACATAATAAATAAATAAATAAATAGATAGATAAATAAATATTTTTTTAAAAGAAAATGTATGCAGATTCTGTTTATTAAACCTCCTGCTGATGATGACAAAGTGTTTTTCTCATGGGTCTGTGAACTCTGACCTGGAGATGGGTCCTGAGCCACAATAGCCATCTTAAGAATGCCAGGTACCCAGGACAGATGATCAAGAATATGATTGGCTGTTTAAGCAGAACATGCTTTATAAAACCCTTCTCCCTTAAACTGCAGATCTCAACGATGGGACAACAGGTGGACGTGAAGAGAATGTGCTGGTAGGGTGGGAAAAAACCCTTTGGTGATCTTGGATTGTAGACTTTCTAGAGTGATTGGATAAATTTCCTGAGGTCCTTCATTCAGAGACACAGAACAGCTCTACTTTGGTAGTAATCAGAAAAATGGGGTCAATCACAAGTGTCCACTTATTCCTGAAGGTTTTTGCAAGATCTAGCTAAAAGGAGTAAGATAAAACAGCCTCCCACAGGTGAAGAAGATATGCTAAGGACTTTCCCTTTGTTATACAGTTTAATCTCCACATTCTTGAGATAAACTGAGGCCCAGTGATTACTTTGCAGCTGCAAATATTTTTCTTGATTTTTTTTTTTTCCTGCTGTTGGGTCTGAACCCAGGGCTTCATTCATGTTGGTCCAGCTGAGTGAGCTACATCCCTAGAAGTAGCATATTCCACCCCCCACACACCCCGGTCCTATCACAGACTCATTGTTTTATAGTTTTTCACACCTTTTCCACCCAAACATCTGTACCCCTGGAGATGCTGACCAGGCCTCATTGCTGCTCTCATACTTGCAGGTTCAGATTTCTACTGTCTAGAAATACCAGCACTCTCCTGGGGTCTTTAGCCATGTTCTCTGCTGCAGTTTCTAATACTCTTGAACTTTTCAATAAAAGGTTCCAGGAGGAAGAATGCCTTGGAAAAGCTGAGAGGCTTAAGGATTCCTTGCCAAAGCCTTGTCTGTCAAGGCACAGTGTCAGTGAGAGTTTGCTTAGCACCTCTGTTCCTCCAGCTGCACCCACGCAGCGTCCCTCCTCCTACCCCCAGTGCTCACTGATGTGAGCCAAGCTTCTACCTAGAAGTGAGGTGTCTCGGGGGGAGCACTCATTTCCCAGAGAGCTCTGGATCCCTAAAGGGAGAACCATCTCCAGGGTCCCAGTCTGCCCAACACTGTGCAGACACTGGGTAACTACAGTTTCAGCAAACCCCATTCCATATTCCAGGCTACAGTGGCTGTGAATTTTCCTCTGCTGATCCAGGAGGTTGGATAGGATGATACTGGGATGAAGGATGGGAAAGCCATTGGCTAAAATCAGCTGGCCTCTCTGTCTCTGTCTCTGTCTCTGTCTCTGTCTCTGTCTCTCTCTCTCTCTCTCTTGAAGCTGCTTCTGTCCACAGCTGTGGACCCCGATGCCAAATGGGGAGGCTTTTGTTACTGTCTAAGAAGGGGACAAAATTGATAATCTGGGACTGACAGACAAGAGGACAGTCACATTTCAACGGTGGCAGCACCTCCTGGCCAGAGGCCTTTTAAGCCAGATCCCCCTACTTCCTCATCCCTGGCCCCACACACTTCCCATTACTGCAGCCCTCACTTCTATCTCTACTGGGTGTTGGGCCTCTGCCTTGTCTGACATGATGCTTATCATGGGACTTCATGTTTTCTTGAGGATGCATAATTTACAATCCATGTCTGCTTTGATATTTTTATGAATTCTTATACAGTGATATAGGAAGTTAGCCTTGCCTTAGTAACTTTAATTTTAGAGATTAAAACAAAACAAAAAACAAAAAAACAAGCTCCAAAGGAAAGGGGAGCTTGGCATGACTAGGTGGAATTACAGCTTGAACCCATATCGCTGATGCCTGAAAGTCTGTGGCATTTTCATGACTCCATGTTGGCCAGCATCCTGCTCCAGACCAAGGCAGGGTCTCACTCGACTTACTACTCACAGGCTCAGGCAAGGTTGACACTGAAGCATTGTATTAGTGTGAGGTACCATGTTAAGTTTGGGGGACGAAGACATGGAAATATCTTTTGCCTATGTAATGCCATGTGTGGCACATTGCTTGCTATAAAAGAGATTCTTACATGTCAGTTGAATGAAGGAATAAATAATAAATGCATTTCTGTGTCCTTGATGAACTTAGGGTTCTATAAGAAGAAGAGAATTTCAGGTAATGGGGTAGACAAATATTTCCAGCATCCTCAAGATATGGAAGGTATTTACCGCACTGGGGTGGGCAAGGGGACATCCTGAAATTCAGTTTGAAGGATTAGTTGGCAAGTCTAGAGAATTCTAGGCAGGTGGACTAGAACAAGTAAGGTTCAGGGACACAGAGCCCTGTGCTCAAGAGAGTGAGCACTGGAGTGTGTGTATGTGTGTGTGTGTGTGTGTGTGTGTGTGTTAGAGTTTGAAGTTTAAGCAGGGGAGTGATGGACAGTTCTCAAGAGAGGCAAGACTTAGGTCTGATGGAGTGTGTGTATTCAGTTCTTTATTGAGCTTGAACTTTATGCTTAAGCTATGGGGGCTCATAAGCTGGGAGGAAAGGGACATAATCATATTTGGGATTTAAACATATGATTGTGGCTACAAAATGGAGCTGAGTATAAGGCCACAGATGGGGTTGCATAGAGCAGATGCTGTGAGGACATCAGTGGGGACCATGATGACATGAGTCAGGGTAGTGGTAGCAGGGATGCAAGGCAGGAGATAGATTTGAAAACCATGAAAGAAATTTAATCAGCATAATTTGATAATTGGTTAAAGACAGGAGCTGAGAGAAAGGGAGTTACCTCTAATTCCTTCTCTATTTTTGGCTTGTATTACTCAGTAGATGGTGGGGTATCAAAACCCAATCTCACCAAAGCCAGAGGGAGCCAAGGGCTATGTGAGTGGGAGAAGATGACAGGAGGAAATGGCAGATAAAATAGGTCAGGAAAAGGAGAGGTGATATGCTTGGGGTTTAGGTCTACATCTGTATTTGTTGTGCCTGTGGGCTACCAGAGGATGCTGCCAGGTAATCCACAGGCTATAAGAATCTGCATGACTGGAAGAGGGGCCGGAGTTGGAGAAATGGTCAGTGCACCCCAAGGCAGTGAGGATGAGATTACCCAGTCAGCATGCAGCTGCAGCAGGGCAGAAAGTCAAGGTTAGAAAGGAGGCATGCATGGCGGGATGATCTGGAGGAGTCAGCCAAAGAGCCGAGGACTAGGGCTCTCATAAGCTCATCAAATATCCAGTCAGTGTTTACATCTTCCTAATTCATCTGATTTTTATCATTTTTGTCTGGAGTAGTCAAGACTCACTATAAGGCCTATGTATTGCATCATTTTTTTTTATTGCCCAAGAGATAGGATTGTATAACGATGTCTCTCAACTCTATGTCATTATCTGTGTTTCTAGTTTTAGAAACCCCAAGGAGCATTTGCAGACGTAGGTACCAAAGACTCCATGGTTCAGTTTTAAAATTTCTTTCTAGACACGATTAGAACGGAGAGTACAAAGACAAGGGAATAAAAAGGATAGAAAGAAGCAAAGCCTGTGGTGAGTAGCTAGGCGACAAACGGAGGCCCAGGGTAGACAAAAAGAGACAACAAAGGTACCAAACGCCAGAGGCTCCCCAAACCTCACAAACGTATTATCTTATACATTTTGTATCACCTTGCTGAGAGAGTGGTAAAAAAATGAGTCTTTAAATAATAACATTCTATTTCTATTACACCTTTCCACAAATAGCTTATTAAATAGCTGAACAGGCATCATCTAGACAATTCCTCTCTGTCAAGTGGGGAGGTAGTAGAAATCTAACTCCTGTTCTAGTGGGTGAAACATTGTTGATAAAGCCAACAATAACACAAAGGTGCTTCATAATTAAGGGCCACTTGTTACCTGTCAAGCATTGTGGAAATCCCCCTATGCCATTACCTCACTTAACCCTGGTAACAAGCCTGTGACATTGGCATGGCTGTGTCTTTATTATATTCCACAATGATTATGACATCCAGAATGAATCACTTGCCCACGGTCATGTCTGGAAAGTAATACGCCTGTGATTGAAAGTTCAGGCTATCAAATCCAGTGGACTTTCTTCCAGTTCTGTATAGTCTCCACTAAATCAATAATCTTACTTTGTGGGGGGGGTATATACTTATTTGCTCACAGGCAAAATTCTATTTAAAAGAAAGCCACAATCACCTCTAAATATAATAACAGAAGACCATGTGCTGGAACTTACAAAGCTCCCACAGAATTTTCTACTTTTTAAATATTCACCCTAGAAAATAGACAGAGTAGGTGTGTTCATTTGAGTTCTACCATGAGAATTTTGGGGAGGGTGGAAAGTATTAAGATAAGAAATGTCGTTTAGCTCCTGGTTCTCTTGTCTCTCTTTCCCAAAGGCTGGTCTTATGGGTAAATAGCACTATGCCTAGCTCAGAGAGGAAATTCAAGTTCACAAGTTCCTGGTCTTGTTAGTTGATGACCATGGTACTAGTGTAGGTTGTTAGTGTTGCTAGTTAACAAGAATGATGTCTGACAGCCCTTTGTTCTGTTTTCCTGCAGTTCGCATGGGTTTTTAACGTTAGCTGCTGACCCTTCTCCCTGACCCTGTGATGTCCCTTATGGGAGCCCAGGAAGGTTATTACAAATTAAGTATCTGGATGCTTGAACCGCTGAACAGAAAAGGCACTTCTAATACTCAGAGGAATGAGCGTGAGATGCATGTTTTTGTTGTTTGAAAGTAGAATTTCGGGTCAGGTGTCCTCTTTCTGTCCTTCCCGTCTCCATGGAAACCCCAAATCAATGCAGTATATGTTGATTCAGGTTTTTGCTGTCACTGGGAATCCAAGCAGTGGAAATTGCTTTTAAAAGATTTGTGGAAGAGCTTGAGCATGCTGACCAGAATTCAAATCTGACATCCAAATGACTTTTATTAAAAGCTCTGAATGTGGTGCTATCTTAGGTGGTGTGTTGGTTAAGTAAATACACGGGGGCATTTGGAAATAAACCTCTTCTTCTATCATGGCTTTTTAAAATATTATAGTGCAGATTTTAATTCCTTTTATCTTCAATTTAATTATATTCTCAGGCCTGTGTGGCAATGCCAGGTGCCTGTTTGCTCCTGATTAATTCTACTCTGCAAAGATCAGGCGGTTGGGATAATTTATAAAAGCCCTCTGTAACCCTGTACTGTTAGTATTCTGTGGACTTTTGTCCTGACCAAGAGACTGCAGACGTCTTAACACACTTCTGCCATAATGAAGGCTTAGAGATTTGTCTTTTTCTCCTCCCCCCACAAGAATTTAAAATAAGAGCTGGTAAGATGTCACTTGCCACCAACCTTGATGACCTGAGTTTATTCCTGGGACCCATGTGGTGGCAGGAAAGAACTAACTTCTGCACATTGCCCTCTGACCTGCACATATGTGCTGAGGTATGTGCATACCCCCGCCCCAAATAGGCAAATAAAATTCAAATATTTAAAAGAACTCATAACTGAGAGTTAGCAAGAGTATCAAACACCTACTTCATACGAAGCAAGGAGAGTTAAGAGCAAAGGGAGGCAGGCATAGAGGCTGTCTTTCTGGAAAGGGAATCAATTTGGAAGGATTGGCAAATGAATCAACTAGATTCAGCCTGTCAAAATCATACACAAGCTGGTGGGACTGGGGGAGAGCCGCTAGTCTAATTGACGTCATTCTGAAAGCGCTCTGAAGGAGAGCTCCTAGCTCATAGGTAAAGGGATTGGCAAAGGATCTGGAGTTAAGAGGCAGATACAGGACTGTCTGAATGGAGGGAGCAGGTGCATGGGCGTGTATGTATGTATTTGAGAAAGCAATAAAACCAGACAGAGACGCAGAACCAGCTTATTGTCAGGCAAATAGAGGAGCTGCAATGCAGCCCATCAAAGGTTATTATACAGATGATCTGCTTATGGTGTCTGTTCAGTGGGTAACTGAGGTTCATGGGTGAGGGGACTGTAGGGAGATGTGCCCTGGGAACTGAATAACCTTTTTGCCCACAGATGGGAGGGGAATGGAGCTAAGGAATAATTCAGAAACACAATGATCAGATTGAAACACCAATTTAGCAAGAGAAATGAAGAAGATGCCAGAAATATCTGCACTTGTTACCCCAGGGATGAGGATGCAGTGATGTCATGAGAAAACAGAGGGAGACTTTCGGGAAAGAAAGGAGGGATGAGAGCAAGGTTGCTGGGGATACCTGGTTCTGTGGCCCTGAGGTGCATGAAGCTGTCCAGCAGAGCCCTACTAACTTTAGAGCCGTGCAGACGGGTCTGTGCCTGGAGAAGATGGTTCCCAAGGATAGTGCTTTAAAATGCAAAGAGCCAGGGGCTTGCTGGTTCACTTATGGAGCCAAATCAGGGCTGGTTATCACAGCTTGGGGTGGGGGAGGCAGAAGTTGGGGCTAGTTTTTAGCAAGAAAGTCAAGAGCAGTAGCCACAAAAGCTTCACGTTACTGACCATGGCTCTAGGACACAGAATCCAAGTGGGTGAATTCTGGCCTCGTGAAACTATACAATTCTTGTTCTTATTTGCCTCGTTTATCCAGGAAAGAAATCCTTGTTAGAATGCTTGACTTTGGAGCCAGCTTAATGTTTGCCCTGAAGATTTTGTTGTTATCTTAACAGAATCTTCCTCTGTATTCCAGCTTGGCTTCAGACTTATAGTTCTGCTGTCTTAGCTTCCCTGGTGCTGAAATGACACCACATTTCTCTCTGGGGTTCTCCACACATCTGTCTTTTTGGAAGCTTAGGGCGGAGTCCTCCCATAGATACACCTGTATTAAGTTTGCTCTTCTCAGACTGGGTATACAGATCCACATTAGTGCCTACGAATGTTTTGGTAGAAACTTTTGAACTAGTTTTGACTGTCTCCTGTCCCCAGTGTTCTCCATGCCTGTCTGTTCTTTCCGTTTTCACCCTTTCCTTTAAAACTTTATTAACTGCAGCATCTTTCCCAAAACATTTGACTTACTGCCTAATTGAGACTGCATTCTTTCTAAGGCCAATTGAAGGCTCTGATGACTGGTTAGTATTGATCAGCTCCTGCCTCAGACTCAAGCCCATCTGCAGCCTCACACCCATTCCCTAGTGCCTTTCCTTCCTATGTATCACACAACACAAGGCTCTGGGAAAACCTGGGCCCCACCTTAGCCCTGGTGCAGAAGGGTCTGCTAATGACATCACACTGTGTAAGAGGGAGGGGCGTGGCAGCTCCGGATTAGAGGCCAAACACCAGCTCTGCTATTTATAAATGACATATATCTGTTTGTCCACCCGAGAAAAGGGCTGATAAAAACGTTGCCTTTGTAAATGTGTTATGAGAATTAAATTAACTCAGGTACAATGCTGGGGGCAGTGTCTAGCACATATGAAATGATCCTTAGCTCTGTGGCCCCTCCCCTTAGGATGTAAACATATCTTGGGTGAGAGAAATATTTATCCATGGAATCTTTTTCTTATGGTAATACCAGGGAAAGATCTAGAAAGGGAAAAAAAGTCTCTTTTAGCTTAACTCTGAATTCTAGCTAGCATCATGTTTCAAGACATCTCACTTGGTAACATGAAGGCACCTTTGCCTGACAGAGGGATGCTATGGACATTATTAGAGAGAGGGTGAGTCACTGGCGGGGTGGGGGGGGGGCAGCAATGGGCTTTCTATTTTATCCTAGCACCAGGCATTGAATGATTACAGCACATTAATTTCACTGTCAGAACATGGGTCATGCACCAATAGATATGCTCAGAGAGACCATGCCCAAGTAGTACACAGGAGCAAAGGCTCCCTTGTCAGAATCATAAGACAAATTTTGGTTGTTGGGCTGCCATTGTCTATTTTGTCATTTTTTAAAAGGAATTTTATCTTTTCTAGCCTCAGCTTCCTCATCTGAGGCATGGGGCTAATAAGCTTTCTGACTGTATTATGCAGAATTGTTGAATGACAATATATAAAAATATTTTATACTTGGCCTGTGGAGATGGAGGTATCTCAGGCTGCCCTTGAGCTCCTGATCCTACTGACTCAGCCTTGTGGGTGCTGTACAACCACCCTAGTTTTGCTTGAAACATTTAATAAATGATAAACAAGCTGGTCCTGATGGCACTGGCCTATAATCCTAGCTATCTAAAAGGCTGAGATAGAAGAATAGCAGTTTCAAAGCCTGCCTGGGCTACAGACTTTAAAGCCAGCCTAGGCAATGTAAGGAGATCCTGTCTGAAAAAAAATAAAAAATAAAAAGAGGTGCTGGAAATGCAGCTTAGTGGTAGAGCACTTGCCTGGCATATGCAAAGCCCTTGGTTCAATCCCGATCATTGAACACCAACAAGCCAAATAAATGGGATCAATTATCTTTAGTACAAAGCCTCTACTTTCTATGGAAATGTGTTTTAACTTCTGGCTTGATAAATAACTTGCCACAAAAGCCAGGTGTATTTGGAGCTGGTTGCTAAATGGACACGGGAACAGCCATAGAGACCGAGAATGTAAAGGCAAGCTATTTATTCCAGAAAAGTCTGCAAACTTTAGCATGTATTAGAATCTTCAGGCATGCTGGATCCCACTTGTATTTTCTGCCGCCAAAGGTCTCTGCATGGGGCCTGAGCTGTGGCATGCCCAACACATTCCCAGGTGATGCTCAGACTGCCAGTCTAGGTACCACTTTCAGAGAACTACGACAAACAGGAAGAATCTTCCTTCTGGAAAAGAAGCAGGCAGTGTGAAGATCTATGTGGGTATAGAGGTTTGGAGATAATATTGAGAGGAAAAAAAAAGATACAGAGAGATGATGAGCAGATCGGGCAGAACAAAGGGAAAAGTCTCACTCCATCACAAATGCAAGTGGGGAGGGAGTTGCTAGGTGATGGATGAGGAGAGAGGTGAGTTTTTCTACTGTAGGAAAAACCAGGTGAGGGGCAGGAGCATGGGGTTGGAAATCTGCACGTTCCAGGAGGCAGAGGAGGTGGGAATTTCTCATTAAGCAGTGGTTGGTCCTGATGGGGTGACGGGGGTCATGGAAATGGGCTAGGGGAGAGGTTCCTCTATTAAGGAAGGGGACAGCTGAGATTTGGCAGAGAGGGGGTAATTTCAGGGCTGTGTGGTTTGGCTTGGGAGTGCAGTGCAATAGAATTGGGAGAAAGGGGGTGGAATTTTGATGTGCGACCTGCCCTGTAGCTTTCTTGCTCTCTGCATTTATCACATCACATCACACCCAGCAAGACAGGGCCCCCTCCCCCTGGCTCATTAGGAGATTTGATTCGGCTTGGCTTCTGCTGTCAGCAGCTGTCTGGGGCAAGATCTTTATGCTCCCGGCTCCCAGAGCAGCCACCAGCCTCCAGCCTCCCAGCCAGCAGCAGAGCTCATTAGAAAAGCACCCTTCCCTGGATTTTCAGCTACTTGGTGGCCTGAAAAGAGTTAATACCTACTCTTGGCTGGGGGGCAAAGCAGCTGCCGTGGGCTGGGGAGAGACTTCTCCCTGAGCCGCAGCCAAAGGAGCTGCAGGTTAGTGAGGCCGAAGGAGGAAGGTGCAGGATGCCTGCCAGGTCAGCTCTGCTTGGGGGCATCTCCTGCGTCCTGCCAATGAGGATGGGCGTGCAGACTGTGCCCGGGAGCTGAGCCGCCGCCTGCTGGGTGTAGGCTGCTTCAGTATTTACTGGATGTGACAAGCAGAGAGAAGAGCTTTTGGGGCCGCTTGCTGCCTGGTTCAAGTGGTGGGAGGTGTGTTGTGCATGCATGCTTATGTATACGTGTATGCATGCGCGAGTCTATGTGTCCCTGCAAACATGCGTTTCACCTGCCAAGGATTTCACTGCTAAAAGAAAGATCTGCTCTTTCCTTAGAGCTCCTTAACCCTCAGCTTCTCTGACCATCCACTTGGCAAAGACCTGCAGGCCATGAGGACCGGGCAACGACAGTAAGTATTGGCTCTGCCTTTCTCCTTCCTTGCTGGGGTGTCGGAGAGCTGGTTTCATTATACATATTTAATTAACCTGCCTCTTCATGCATATTGATTTTCTCCCCGCTGAGCTTAATTTCTCTTTTCTTTAGAAATCTTTTCTTTTTTGTTCTTATGCTTCCCCCCCCCCCCCGCCACCTTGAATATTATCTTTTTCTACCCTGTCTGCTCCAGTCACTGGTGACTTAGTGCCCACTTCCAAGGATACTATGAAGGGTCACATCTTTGAACTTTCCAGGCTCTGTGTAACCCTTTATCTGTCCCTTACAAGTCTGGCTAGAGCTAAATGGGATAGGAACCCTGAGGGTTCTGGATCCTGGAGTGGATAAGGCAGCTGGGGCAGAGTACCCAGCTGGCTCTTATTTGGAGAATCCAAAGCTGACCTCACTCAAGGGGTGATTTCAAAGCTGCTGAATGTTGGGGGGGGGGACGGACGGGACGGGACTGGATAGCACCAGCACCAGCAGCAGGAAAGGGAAGGAGCAGTGACAAGCAGGGACAGAGCCCCCAGTGGTCCACTGCCCTAAAAGACCTTGCCTGTGGTGTATATGGGTAGTGATCTCTGCTCTGCTCAGCTGCGGCATACTAAAAGGCCCCTGGCAAGATATTCCCCTGCCCTGGGGACAGATTTTTATAAGCAAGAGGAAATGAGGCGTAGGTGCCCAGACATGCTTTCTGGAGACCCTTAGAACTGTAAAGGGCCTTGATGGCTGACTTGAGGCAAGCCAATGCTCTCCCACTTAGGACAGTGATTAAGGAAATGTCGCCTGTTGTTAGGGAACATGACCCACTGGGATGAGCCTTTACAAAAAAACATGATTTTTTTTTTCTCTGTTTTCTTCTCAGTGTTAATAAAGTCATCCTTCTATTTTGTTAAGGATAGGATTATTCTGAAAGTGATTTTAAAAAGTATTTGTGAAATGTTCAGGGTAATACCAAGGCAATTTAAATGGTGCTGTCACACAGGATTCTTATCTATCTAAATTAGGTTTCTTTTAAAATGGATTCTACGTTTGGTGGCAGGGTTCCCCAAGGGAACCTTTTATGGATAGGTAGGCAGCTCCTTCTATCCGCTTTCCTTTGTGGGAACAATGGTTTGAAACACTGCCAATGACACCCCTGGGAAGGAGAGGCTACAAGCCAATCAGCCTTCAGCCTCCACATCCCCTTTCTTCATCCCTAAGTCTTTCTTGTGTTGGGTCAAGGATGGGCCAGCCTGAGGAAGGCTCACCCCTTATGAGCCAGAAAGAGTGACTTGCATATTCATTTCTGCAGTCTGTGTTTGGGATCCCTGCCAAGGAGCATGCCCATTGGTGAGGGTGTCTGGTGGCTTACCTCCAAGTCACTTCAGACCCCCTCCCTGCTCCCTTTTTCTCAAGCCCTGGCTCATTTCCACCTGGGACAGGTGTCCTTGGAGGGAGATGGGAACCAGAGCAGCATCCAATCAGATTATTTTGGAGCAAGTGCTGACCTCTCCTCCCTGGTCCCTCTCAGACTGGTCACTTGGGCATCGGTCTAGTAAGATAAAGAGAACAGTAATTTTTGGTTTGCCCAGCCCATGCCTCCCTAAGGGTGCATGTCCCAATTTTGATGGCTAGTGGTTGGGGAAGTAGGGACTTCTAATCAACAGTCAGCAATGTGAAGCCTCCTGACATTTGTTCCTGTTTGTTTTTGATTGGCTACCCTTGCTAGGAACAAACTGACATTTGTGGGGGCTGTGGGGAAGTACTTGGATGGTGGAGAGCCATTGGAATGGTGTATCTTGCAGACAGATGTGAGAGGGTGAACCCTCTTACAGCAGATTCTTTGATTTTAGGTGAGAGGACGTGAGAGGGCAAACCCTTGAACCCCGCAGTCTTATTCCTGACGTCCCTGCAAAACCAGCCCAAGGGGTAACCATAAGCGGATGCCTGTATGGCTGCCTTACTGATGCCACGCAGGTAACGAATTGGTGACCTGTCTTCTGTCCCTGCCCCTCACTGCTTTGCTCCACCTCTGGTTCCTCACTTGTTCTGCAGTTCGAGCCCATCCCAACTGTTACCTAAGGTGGTCCTCTTGCGCTAGCTCTGCTTGGCTTCCCGAGTGCATTGCACTATTCTCGCCTTTGTGCTTCTTGCAAAGTTACGGCCTTGCAAGTAGAACCTGGCTTAGCTCCGTGCCCTCTTGTTGACTTGGTAGAATCTCTTGGTGGTGACTTTTGGGGTAGGATAAGGGGCTGTGCATGAACTTATATGAAACTCTGTGAGTTACTGGGACAGAGGTTTGTAGAGAAAAAGTAGATGAGGAAATGATCCTTCCCCCTTTTCTTTCTTTCTTTTTTTAAACTTTATTTATTTATTTATTTGCCTTGGTGTTTTGCCTGGAACTGGAACTACAGACAGTTGTTAGCTGCCATGTGGGTGCTGGGAATCGAACCCAGGTCCTCTGGAAGAGCAGACGGTGCTCTTAACCGCTGAGCCATCTCTCCAGCCCCTTCTTTTCCTTTTCTTTCTTTTTTTCCTTCCTTTCTCTTTTCCTTTTTTCCTGCCTCCTTTCTTCTCTCCCTCCCTCTTGATTCCTTCACTCCTGTGCCTCCTTCCATCAATGCTCACCTAAGGAGACTGTTAGAAAGATAGAAAACCAGTTTGTTCCAAAGTACATTTGCTTTTGTGAACTATTTGAATAGTTTGGAGTTGTCTTGAGGGCAAGCAGTACCCTTTAAACTAGCTTGCACCAGACCTTGATATACAAAAGCTTGTGTAGATTTTACCACTTCCCAAGAGTCCTGTTTGTGGCTCTTGAGGGCAGTAGCCTGACTGTTTTTATGACTGATGATCCCCAATCAGGCTGCAGATTGGGGCCTGACCTGTGGCACAGCCTGAGCAGGACCATTGCCTGAATTCATGATAGTGATGATTCAAAGAGCTTTTAATCAGTTGCTTGAATGGTCTGGTCCTGGGTACCCTGTGATTTGTAAGAGTAAATGGACACATAAGATGCTCTCTGTTTCAGGAGAGAGAATAACTATAGCAATCGTTTTGAAATGCCCTGATATAGATATAGGCACAGTGCAGACTGATATTCTGCAGGAGAGGATGTTTCTGGAAACTTGGATGCTCTAGTTCTAAGGGACTCTGCAGAGATGTGCCATGGAATACAAATGTCCATCCCCGCCAAGTACAATACCATCTCAGTAGACAAATGTCAGATAAGATTTCTGTGAACAGAGACAGGCCGGGGGGGGGGGGCTGGAAATCCATTTGCAGTCAATGGGCGTGACTGGATGGGATGACTTCTAACTCCATGATCTAGTCTTAGGGTTTGTTAAAAAGAGGCAAAGAAAGCCTGTCTGGGAGGACTTGCGGTCAGCCTGTGAGGGTGGCATGTTGCACGACTGTTTTCGTGACAGTCCCCTGTGGTGCACATGGTAATTCCTTATGTAAGCCAGACTCAAGTCATGCTCTGATTTTACCTTTCCCCTCCACTACACGTGTCCTTAATGTGGGGAATTGTCATGGTTAAAGGTCAAAGGTTAGCAAACTTCTGTTGTTATGAGCCTGAGAGTAAATATTTTCAGCTTCCCAGGCTGTCCGGTTAATGTTGCAACTCCCTAACTTTGCTCTTGAAGTTGAAGGCGTCTTTAGGCAATGTGTGAACAAAATCATGGTGTCGTGTTCCCATAAAACTATGTACACAGATACCTCCCAGGACTGTAGTATGCCAGCCCCTGGCTGAAGTTAAACAGGGCAACTTAGGCAAGCATAAACCGTCACAGGGGACACCGGCTCTCCATTGGGGTATTGCCTGTCCTGTCTTCTCACCGGCAGGCGTCAGTCCCTGTGGCCCATAGCCTGTCTTGGTGTGCTGAGCTGAGAGAATCTGATTGGGAACTGACCTGCCTTGAAGCCCACACTGTCTGCTCTGACTCTTCCTGATGTGCACCCCTGCATTTTGAGGCCCTCCTCTCCTCTGTGGGGGGGGTCCCCTGCTTTCATAGCCTTGTGGTTTGGGGCTACCACCACCATCAACCCTATCTCTTTGCCCTTCTATTGGGAAAGCAAAATGCGGATTGCTGTGCTGGCACTGCTGTGTCCCACTCCCTACAGGGAATCCTAATTTAGCAATTCTCCCAAGCTAATGACCTCCATTGACTTACAGTCAACTTGTCATGTCAGATCTAAAAAGCCTTCAGCCTCCAACGGAAGGGCAGAGGAAGGGCCACATACCTATTATTAATCTGCCTATAGTGAGATAAGGCATGAGCATAGCCCCTTCTCTATTTTAGCTGAAGAACTCTTCAGGTGCCACCTGGGTTGGGGAGGGCAGCAGGTCCAGATGTCCTTTATAGAGCTGGCAGTTGTGACCCTGACAGTCCCCTGCTTTCTGCCTCCATCTCTGCTACAGGAACAAAGGCATGAGAACTCGACTGGGGTGCCTGTCGCACAAATCAGACTCCTGTAGTGACTTCACAGCCATCCTTCCCGACAAACCCAACCGCGCTCTCAAGTAAGTAGTATGGCTGGTCAGATGGGCCATCTTGCATTCCCAGGGACCCACACCTCGGGGTGTCTATGGGACCTTTTTCCTTAGTGACTTGTTGACTAGACAAACCACAAGACGATACATTCTGGCCTCTTGGCAGTTCCTTTCCTAAACCTGCATATAGGTGACAGGAAGGCATAGCTTGGTGATGTCAGGGGGGAACCCTTGTCCCCTTAGAGTTAGTATTACTATCAGTGCCCGAAGTTGTGTGTGTGGAAGTATGCTACTTTATTACACTTACTGCCAATCTGAACTCTTAGTTTGGAAATAAACATCAAAAAAAGTACTCTAAAAATATGCTTAGATTCACATCATCCAGATTCAGTACTTATTCTGTGCAAGCACTGTATGTCACAAATGTCACCTTGTTTCAACATTATTCACCTCCGAAAGGGGCACCGCTGTCTCCATTCCAAGAGGTGAAGATTTTGAAGTGACAATAGAGATGACTGAGGCTCTTTTGTCTCCAAGACTAGCCCCATTCCTCTGCCCCATCACCTTGGCATCTCACATCACATAGCTACATAACTTTATAGTTATATTAAAAGTAATATATGGGATTCTCTGAATTCCCATCCAGGATGAGTCTCCTTTCTGGTATTGGGGGAGGGAACCCCGAACCTCACTTATGCTAGGTAAGTACTTTACTGCTAGGCTATAACTCCACTTTCCACTATTGCTTGAAGATGTACCAGTGTACAGCAGTAGATTTGCAGGGACCCAGGTATGATAATGCATTTGTTTCCCACCAATCCAAGGAGACCTGGGCAAATTTGAGTGGTGGCTGGGAGAGAGGAGATGTGGCAGAAAGACTGAGATGCTGTTGCTCTCCTAGGAGACTCTCCACAGAAGAAGCGACGAGGTGGGCAGATTCCTTTGACGTACTTCTTTCTCATAAGTGTAAGTAGCAATCAGGTCACAGAGCATTAAAGAAAATTATCCATGTGGCCAAAGATGTAGCATACGCTTCCCAGGCTCAGGACACTCTACTGAGACCCCAGCCCTCTACAATCCCGCACATAGCAGGAGGAGCTTCAGAGAGTCAAGAAAACCCTTCTTTCATGTTTCTGTGTCTTCAAAGCATAGTTCCAAGAGACCCAAGATTCCTAGTTATTCCATTTCATTATATTATATTTCTTTATTTATTTATCAGATCTGTGCTCTTACTGTTGACCCATCTTGATTACTAGATACTTGGGTAGTGATGGTGGCTGTGACCGTAGCTCAGTGGTTGAGTACTTGCCTAGCATGCATGAGGTGCTGGGTTCAATCCTCTTTTTGAAACAGGTGTTATTATAGCATAGGCTGGCCTCAAACATGCAATATAGCCAAGGATGGCCTTGAAGTTGGAATTCTCCTGCTTTCACCTGCTACCTTCCAAGCACTGGGATCACAGGCTGTCTCACTGTGTTTGGCTGCTCAGCAGTGTTAATGAGATAGAATTCAGCTTAGGTAATGGGAGTTTATGGACTGGCTGAAATGAGAAGATCTAGGTTTCAGGCTAGATCTCATAAAGGAGAATGACTCCCTTCCTCCAAATCACTGGGCTACTTAGCCAAATGAGTATTGTGCGGATTTTAGCAATTCCTTGGATTGACAGAATTTCACTCTGTCTCAAGGGATGACTACCTCAGCTGCAGTGTGCCCGTCTCCTGGCTAGACTGCTGCTCTTCCTGCCCGTCTTCTGTTTCCTCCCCGTTAGCCGGTGTGTCCTTTGTTCCATACAAAGGCAGGGAGAGTTGTGCATATTGCAGTGTGCAGAGGACACTTTATCATCAGTCAAACTTTTCAGCCCCCTCCCTTTTTTTCTCATCAAGAGCAAGTCCAAATTTGTTGGGCTTTGAAATCTCTGTGGCATTAAAGCACACGAGAGTAGCAAGGCAGGGGCGGGCAGGAGAGAGGGGGTGTTCTGAGAGACAGGAATGTTGCAGGCAGACGTTCAGTGTTCCTCCTCGGCTCATCACGGCAGTGTGAGATCGGGGAGTAGAAGGCCTGCTTGCATTGTGCTGCGTTGTTCTTATTTAATTGGGAAATGTGTTTTTGGACAATGAAATTGAAGGCTGTGGGTGGGATTCAGATCTGTGCTCTCACTGTTGACCCGCCTTTGAAACATGAATTCTAGTTTGTCTATAAACTCAGAGCCAGATATTGGGGAAAAGCTGGAATATCAGAGAGAGGAAACAGACCACAATCAAATCTCACCCAGCTAGCTTCTCAGGGTAAAAGCTCTCTTCCAGAGTCCTCAGCCTTGCTTCTCATCTCTTCTACAGAATAAATCTCTCTCTTCCTTCTGCCTACCTGAAATATCTTCTTCACCCAGTTGTTTCACTTCCAGGTTCAACTCTGCATCCATGTATTCCTAGAGTTAAGATTGAAGTGTGAACCACTACTGTTTGGTTGTTAGGCCTTGAATTCACAGAAGCACAGAAAGATCTCTGTCTCTGGAGTTATGGGATTAAAAGCATAGGTCACCACTCAGTCTTTCCTCTGCTGGGATTACAGGCATGCATCACTTTCTGTGGTGACCCTCGGGGGCTTGGCTATGGGTGGATCTGTTCTCTGATATTCCAGACTGGTCTTAATAAATATAAGTATCACCACGCATCTTGGGTACTAGATACTTGGGTAGACAGTGTGGAGTCTTTTGGTTTTTAGCAGATGCCATAAAAGTGACTTTACTTGTCCAGGTCTGGGATGGTAGTTCAGTGGTTAGGTACTTGCCTAGCATGTGTGAGGCTCCAGGATCAATTCTTATTAGCATTGTACCATCATCATCATCCTGAAGGAATTTTGCTTTTAATTTGATAAAATTACTTCTTCTGACTTTGTCTCATGTTCTTAATGAACAAATCAACAAATACTTAGTGTATGGGGGGATATAAGCAGCTATGCATTTGTGTATGTATGTGAATCTGTGTGTACAGAGGTGTGTGTGCACATTTGTTCATATGTGAGGAAGCCAGATGTTGCTGTCAGGCGTCTTTTATCACTTCCCACTTTATTTATAACATTTCTTTCTTTCTTTCTTTCTTTAGTGTATAGTAGGGGAGTGTGGGTTATAGCCTCATGCATGCCTCTGAGCACCTGCTGAGGTCAGCAGATAACTTCCAAGAAGTCAGCTCTCTGCTTCTACCATGAGAGTCCTGAGGATTGAATTTTAGTGTCAGACTTGGTTGCAAATGCCCTTATCTGCTGAGCCACTCTGGCAGATATCCATCTTATTGAGATGATCTTTCAATAAACTCAGGGCCTTCCAATTAGGCAAGATTAGCTGGCCAATGAGATTCAGGAATCTTCCAATTTCTACTTCCCCTGGAGCAGATCATCACACTTATCTTTTTATGTAGATCCAAATCCAGGCCCTTCTGGCAGCACCAAAAGCATTTTGCCAACTGAGCCATCTCTCTAGCTGAACAAATACTTTTGAATAGATTTCAAAATGAACTGTAATATCTAAGAATAAGTGCATACCTTAAAAAATTGTGACTTTGGTATTCCATGGGATATACTTAGACAGAAAATAGCTCAGTGTGGGTATATAGCACATGTACCACACAGTCATGCCCCAATAGCAAACTCACACAGTAAATTTGCCCAGGTAGTGGCATATATGTGATATTTAGAATTAGATGGTAATGCTTTTCTAAAACCCAGGTTATTGATTTTTTTTGGGGGGGGAGTCCTATTCTGTGGAACAAGTGTCACGGCTGCTTTATATCTTCTAGCTGGCTTTGATTCAAGGTCAACCTAAAGTTTGGTTTCTATTTTGGCCTCACACTGATTCATTCAGCTCAAGTCCCTGAGGCTGTTTCCTCATTCTAAAATGGGGTTAGAGATGCCTGTTTGCTTGCCATCACCTGAGGCAGACAGAAAACCAAACCAATGGACACATAAGAACTCAGGGCTCCTTACTCAAGGTGCAATGTAATGATACTGTGATTTCCTTTTTTTAATGATACATTTATTTATTAAATGCAAAACAAATACCCTGACAGAGAATTTTGTATCCGACTTAACTTTAAGTCAGCACAAGATCTAGAAATTCAGTTTTATTTCTGCTTGATCTGGTGACTTTTGGATCTATAGCTGATTGGTCCCCCAGCCACAGAAGTGTTTCCCAGAATGCAGTGAGCTTCCCTAAGATGGGAATCTTGATAATTAGGCACAGCTGGCACTAATTTGCTACTTTGTCAAAGTACTACAAAAACCCGGCTTTTTGAACTATGGAGTCCTTTAATCCTTCCTGGTGTGTGAGATTCTGCTTCTGAGAGTTCATAGGAAGAAAAGGTCACTGGGAGAAGAACTTTAGGCTTTTAGGATTTGGATATTTATTCCCCCTTAAAGGCTACAGAGCAATCGGAACCTGGGCACCTTAAAAGATACCGACAACATCCTGAAATTCGAATTAATTTGGGTTGCTACTGACTCAATCAGGGCTGATTAAATGTCTCCAATGGGATTTCGCATGTGCCTGTCTCTGACAGTACTTGGGACGTGTGCAGAGCTTCTGATTAAGATACAGGATATTCCAAGGAGTAAAAAGTACAGAATTCCCGAATGACTGGGATCCAGAACGGTGGGTGTTAGCCTAGAACGCAGTCCTCTGTCATCCTTCACACCGAGGATGTCCTTACCAGTTTTTTTTTAATTTGGGGAATCAGATAATTAATTTTCCCATTCTCAACCTCTGGAGTCTCTTTGCTGCTCTTAATTTGCTGTTGTTCTGGATAGGTGGACAGGTATTTAATTATTTCTTAAATACGTGCTTACTAATTATGCACAGACTCTGCAGCTGGAAGGTAGCACAGAAGAAAGAGGCCATGGTCTGTCTCTGATGGAGAATAAAGATCTTTGGGAAGTCAGACTGCACAGATGAGGCAAGAAAAAAAAGCTACGATTCTCACCACACAGCAGGGGGCCTTGGAATTGCAAACAGAATTCTGACTTTCAGTGATGCTCTTAAATTCTGTCTCATCACGGAAGTCCTACTGCTCTGGGAGGATGGTTTCTAGTTGTCAGGGACCTGGCTTTGGATGTTGAAGTGAAGAATGTTTGCTGGTAGTTAGGTCTATGGTTCCGATTTTGTCCCCCATTTACTCCTGGATAGTTAGGTGACCTTCATGGAAACCTTGGCTATTTAGGAAATCAGATTCTCATTTGTCCAACAAAGGAGCTGAAACTGGATGTGTCAGAGGCTGAATTTAGTTCTACCTTTGTCCCAGGGTGTTCTTTGGAGCAGACAGGAGGGTAGGTGATAGCCAATTACCTGTGGCAGGTGGTTTAACCAAGCGCTGCCTGTATGGTTATGTAAGAGTGCTTTTCAGCTGAACCAGTGCCAGCAACCAGAAGGAGACCAAAGCACCTGTGTTCGTTCTTTTTTTTTCTGAGCACTACCTGGGCTCAAATCTCAGGCAAAAGAAAGCAACTTTACTATCTTCAATCCCTAGAATTAAAAATAATAACAATAAAAAATCTGGTAGGAAAATATTTAGAGTAGTCTTATTTTCCATTGTATTTGTTTATAGATGAGTACAGAGGAAAAGCTCTCATAGAGGCCTGAGAGGTAATCACTTGCTAAGTGCTTTTCTTAGAAACTAACACACGCAACTGGAATTGACATTGCTGATGGCTTCATTAACTAGAAAGATGGCTAATGTGTGCTAATTTGGAAGCTTTTCCCTGTTCATCCAATTACAATTAAACTTGATATCTGAATTGTGCATGTAGTCTACCCTGAAGGGGGATGCTTGTGTGTGTGTGTGTGTGTGTGTGTGTGTGTGTGTGTGTGTCTATGTCTCTGTGTGTGTATTTACATGCTTACGTGTCCAGAAGCCTTTCTTTTCTGAAGCTTATACCTAACAAAATCAAGCCTCTCATTTTGTTGGAGATCTATTCCGTTAGCAGCTGGTAGACAAGAAAAAGCAGTAGGCTTATCTTTTGTTTTATTTTTCAAGAAGTTCAGGCATGTGTTTATTTGTCCTGCTTTTAGAGGACTATTTAGTCCTGAACTCTGAAGAAATATACTTTGTTT
>PVIH01005116.1:57406-101578 GCA_004025045.1 Sigmodon hispidus | reverse complement strand
ATTTATTTATTTTAACAACTTTTAATTAATTTCACATACCAGCTATAGATACTCCCTCTCACCCCTCCTCCCGCTCCCCACCTAGCCCCCCATCTTCTCCTTTGAAAGGTAAGGCCTCCCATGGTGGGGTGTGTCAGCAAAGCCTGTTGCACTCAAGGCAGGTCCACGCCCTTTCTGCCTGCATCAAGGCTGTGCAAGGTGTCGTGGGAGGCATTCTTGTTTGATAATTAATATGAAACCTGGAGAAAGGCTTCTGTTCACTTGGCTCCTTGGAGCCCAGGGAATGCCAGATTAGGGGGAAACAGGGCCCGGAGAGCCCTTTCACAGTCAAAGCATTGTCTGTCTCTGTAAACCAAGAAGAAGACGGTAGTGTCTAAAACTTAACCCCCTTCAGATAATGGCTGAGATATAAAAACATATAAGTTGAACTGGCCACACAGCCACTCAGTAGAACATCCCAAACAAACCATCATGTAGAAACTAAATGACCAGCTTGTGTAATACTCTAGATTATTCATCTTTGTGATCTTAACTCTGGAGCAAATAGTCAGGCTTCTACTTCTGGCACAACTCTCCTCATACTGTCTTTAAGCCAGAAGATTCTAGAACAGTCTTATTCAAAGTGTGACCCAACGAAGGTGCAGCAGCAGCACCTGTGGGAGCTTGTAAGAAATGGACATTTTTTGGATCTTATCTCAGACTCAGGGAATCAGAGTCTCTCTGACTGGAGTATGTTTTCTCACAAATCTTTCAGGATCGAGGGGTCCTATGGAAGCTTGAGAAGCCCTGCTTTTAAGCACAATTATGCCAAACAGGGAAGGACAATGTTCTGGTGGGATGGGTAGCGCAGGCTTTTGAAGAAACAGTATTTTGTATTGCATGGAGCACCTCAAATCCTCTGGCAGCACCTCACTGGAATGTCACATCAGTATCACGAATTCTACATGTGTGATGTGGAGGTTTCCATGGGCAGGAGAAGAGGGAGAAGGAGGACGGAATTAAAACAAACAAACAAACAAAACTATGGCTGTGTTTCAGGTGTTTCAAAAGAGCAGAGGCTGAGTCAGGAACAGATGGGTGAAGTGGAGTTGGGTAGAAGAGAACGTCTCAGTTTCTCGTCATCATGACAGCATCGCAGTACCCAGGAGCACAGGTGCTTCCATGCTCCTTGCTGGGAAGATGCCGGGCTAGGCGCAGCTCTTAAAAGCTTGTAAAAGGTCTGCAAACCGTGCAAGTTCCCAACACCCATTCAGTCGTTTATCAGCAATGTAACCTTATGCCAATCACCTGATCTCAATGAACCTCGTGTTCCCTCATCTGTGAGAGGGGAAAGATGGCTGGTGTGATGTAAGAATGCAACACAGTTGCAGTCTCGAAAGGCTTCATGTGGTGACTGGTACATGGAGGATTGAATGAAGGATTGCTGTTTTATTGATTTTTGCTACATTGCATTAATTGCACTGAGAAGATATGCATTTTGTGCATCCCGTGTGCCCGAGCTAATGTGAGCTTACTGATCTTATAGACAGCTGGAGGCAGCAGGTTGGGAAAGAGCGAGAGACCCCAGGAATGTTTCCCCTTACTCATCTCTTTCAGTTCCTGAGCCTTTGGGATCCTCTCAGGTCTTCTTACCCACCTCCCCCAATGAATGGAGGAAAAGCTGCTGCCAGTGTAGTTTTGGAAGGCCTGGTAGGCAAAATATAGTGTGTTCCTTCCTTTGAGAGGCTCAGCAGTGTTCCTACATCCAATCCATCTAAGAAATACTTTTTCACACTGAATTTGGAGATCTTTTAGGCTATGGACTAGTGTTTGTGAGACTTAATAGTACGTCTTTATCGGGTAAGACTATGGGGATAGTCCACAGACTATGGGGATAGTCTTTCTTCGCCCATATTTTAGGAATAGGAAGATAGGAAGTCATGAAGGACAGAGCATCACTGCCTCTTTCTGTCCTGGTTAGGATGCTATTATGGTGTCTCTCAGGTCTTTTTTGACAAAAAGACTTAGAGTTCTACTATGTCACCCTGAAATACTGTCATCCTGACACACACACACATACACACACACACACACACACACACACACACACAGAGAGAGAGAGAGAGAGAGAGAGAGAGAGAGATTATATATATGAATAAAATAGAGGTCATTTAAGGAAATCAGTAATTACAAGTGTGAGGCATAATTAGCTCCACATTGCTTGTCAGTAAATATCATAGCTGGCAATGGTTTGTTCCCTACATAAAATCCTGACATAAATCTTGATAGACATAGTAATTTGCTTCACACCCTTTAATCTCACAGGTGCTACAGAGGAAGATTCTGCCCTTACTACAAAATTCAAATCAGTGACTTGATTCCAAGTCAAGCAGGATTTGGCTTCCCCACTAGGTTCTGCCCCTTGGCGTGCATGAACATTTTTCTGCTCCTATCCTCTGCTTGATTTGGGTCCTATTCACTGGGTTATTCCTCCCATTGATCAGGAATGCAGGAGAGTGCTAGTCTTTGAGAAGGTACTTTGGTAAACACAGAGCTAAAAAATATATTTTTTTTCTTGTTCTTTTGTGTTTTCCCAAGCCTGGGAACTGAATGAGGCACAAGTCCACCCCTGATGCCAGCTAAATCGGGCCTGCTGGACCTTGAACTGTTACCTAAGCCACCCTCCATGCTGTACCAGCTGCACTGCTCATTCATAGTGACCCAGTTTCTCCCCTTATGTAAGCACCCTGCATGAAAGAAGCAGAGGGAGAAAACCGGCAGCATGTGCGGCCACGGCATGTTCTCGGAGGTTCTGTGGCTGTTCAAAAGGATGCCAGTATCCTGCCCACTGTTCCAGGAATCCTGGACACATGCCTGTCCCTTCCTGTTGCTGGCTAGGCACCAATCTCAAAAACTTTATGCTGTTTTCAGAGCCTTGACTCTTGGGAAGGTTCCCCAAAGGAAAACCCAAGTGAAATGGAAATAAAATGACCAGAAGGCAAAGCCCCACCTTCCACACATTCCCCTTGGATGTTTCTGAACTGTTCACTGCCTGTCCACTGCCTTTAATTGACCAGGACTGCATTTGGCATTATCCATTGAGTTCTGGATTATGACTTCACCAGAACATGGAAATAGCAGTCAGTAACAGGCATTGAACACTCCTGTTTACCAGTCAGGATCAGCCTGTCACTTGTGTGTATGAACTCATCACATTCCCCCTAGCCCTGTGGAGGAGGAGCTGATGGTATCCGCATTTTATAGTTGTGAGAACCAAAGAGCAGAGAGGTCACACCTCTCTACACACTAGCTCACACCAGCTTCTGTGTGTCAGAGCCAGGATGTGACAGCTTCAGGGGTTGGAGACAAGTTTCCCCAAATGTGTGGGGGCTCAGGAGTAAGGTTCCGCGGTGGATTGGAGCTCTGGTCCTCCACAGCTAGACTGCAGAGTATATGGACCCCTAGCATCAGCAGTACTGCTAGCACAAACAAGGCCGCCCCTAGAGATGACAGCAGATGCTGCTGAGTTGTTCAGCGATAAATCAACGTTCTGCATTAGGGATGAACGGCAGTTTGTGAACAAACAGAAGGCAGAGAAGAGGGTCCTGCTGGAGAGAAAGTGAGTGATGGAAAAACAGTGGAGGCAAACGGTAAAAGGCAAGAGCCAGGAGAGGAACGGATGAAAAGCTTGCTGGCAGGAGGCATGGCAGGGAGAAAAGACGTGAATGAGAAGAAAAACATCTCACTGCTTCTGTCCATAGTAAATCACTTGTGGGGTCAGATCAGCAAGAGATGGAGAGTGGACCGGGAGCGAGTGGTCTGTGCTGAGCCTGCCGCTGCCTCCTGCCATCTGCTCCTGGCAGGGGGAGGGGCTCCTGAGCAGCCATACTCCCCCCCTCCCTTCACAGCTCCCTTCTGTTGTTCAGGGTGGAACTTCTCTTTGCTCAGTGACCCTCCATGGCCCAGAGCGGTGACACCTGCTTTGGGAGTATAAGAAGAGTAGGGGGAGGCTGTGGCTGAGCAGAGATGAAGGGCTGAGGTGCAGACACACAGACTTTTGTGACTGTTGTGGAAGCATCTTTGCAGCAATTTGTTCTTGTCACTTTTCAGGTCCAGACACCAGGAGAGAGCATGGGAAGAGGCCATTCGTTCTCTTTCCTTGGCCTCTCGAACTCTCTCTTGAAATCAACAACTCTCAAACTGCCTTGTCTCCTCTGATCTCACCCAGAACTGCAGGCAACCAATCCATGTGAGGTTTGAAAGAGAGAACACAGTGTATTTCTCATGGCACTTGTGGTCCCTGATTGAAGGCTGGGGAGGGTGCCTGGAAAGGTACAATGGCATGTTAAGAAGAACAAGCTTGCTCTCTTGGAAAGGCAGAACCATGAGCGATGGGCTAACAATCAGTGCTGCAGGATGGAAAGAATTAGGTAGCTTCCTGGTTCTTGGTGCTACCTAATAGCCTCAGTTCTCACCATAGAAAAGGTGATGGGAAGTATCCTCCAGCTGGAAGATCCCCAACTCTGTGAGCCAAATGGCACCTTTGCAGGGCTGTGGCACACATATGCCTGACTGGGGTTACTATTTATCTCCACTTCAGAGAAAGCGATCATTGGATTAGGGGGAGTGGGTTCTGGGGTCACCTAGATGTGTAAGCAAATCTACTTTGCTCCTTTTGATAACTTAGTGTCCAAAGGCAATTCTTCTCTCAGATCTCACATTGCTTTTGTCAATCAAGCCTCTCTAAAGGCTAGCAATATTGACCACTCATAGTGAGTACTAGGCATTTTTGAATAGATTACTTCATTTGCTCTGTTAATAGTCCAATGTAGTGAGTCCTGGCAAGATCTCCATTTTATAGATGAAATTTTCATCTTGGGCTTTAAGATGGTAGGGTGTTTTTCTAAGGTCACGTAGGTTTTAAAACCAGAGCTCATGCCTTTGTCTCTCTCTTTCTCCGTGTACATATGTGTGTAGATGCACATGTATGCACATGTAATGAGAGGCTATATGTCTTTTGTCAGGGTCCATCCACCTTGTCTTTTGAGAGAGTTTCTCATTGACATAGACCTTACCTAATAGTCTAGGCTGGTTGGCCAGCTTTGTTTTGATTTACATAGGGTCTGAGGGCCTGAACTCAGGTCCTCATGCATGTACAGCAAGTACTTTATTGATGGAACCATCTCTCTAGCCCCAGAACCTCTTATTTGCAATGATATAACAATGCATTGGGTTCATGAAGTTAAAATGACCAGGCCTGGAGTAAGTCCTCTGAGTGGCAGTGATGGATGGGGAGGAGGCGGAATAATAGAATTAGGAGCAAAGGTCAATGTCTTTTGGGGGGGGGTATTGCTATGAAGAGACACCATAACCATGGCAACTCTTATAAATGAAAACATTTCATTGACGGGCTCACTTACAGTTTCAGAGGTTCAGTCCATTATCATCAGGATGGGGAGTATGATGGAGTACAGGCAGATGTGATTGGTGCTGGAGCTGAGAATCCTACATCTTAATTCAGAGGCAATGGGAAGTTGAAGTGACAGTCACATTGATAGAAACTGGAGCAAAAGAGACCTCAAAACCCAGCCCACAGAGACATACTTCCTCCAACAAGGCCACACCTCCCAATAGTGCCACCCGCTTTGGGCGCCATCTTCTTTTAAGCCACCACAGTGGGCTAAGAACCACATGTGCAAGGGCAGGTCTAAGTTGGGGTGAGTACAGAACAAAGCAATAACTCTACCTGGGAAAGGTCTTCAAATCTACTCCCTCCTCCTACAGTGATGATGATGAGACCCGGAAAGCCGAATGTGTTACACAAGGTCATACATAAGTGCGGGCTTGGCTGTGCTCAGAATCGGTGTTCTCAAGTGAGACCAGGGCTGTTTCTACTTAGGGGTAGGCTTGGTAATCTTTGGCAGCATGCTTGTGAACCCATGGGTGTTGCTGAGATGCCTATGAGTTTGCCACACATATCCCTTCAAGTTTCCAACCTGTATAGCTATTTCATGTCTGTGCAACACCACTCACCAAAGCCGAGGTCCACACCCATCTTTGTTGCTACTTATTATTCTTTGAATTAGAGACTTCTCTGCTTAAGTGACTTTCTTCATTTTGCTCTTCACCCCACCTTCTGCTGTCACTAACAGAAATGTACCATCCACAATGTTCCCTATGGCTCCCTGTCTTGCCTTGCATGGGGACTCCTCCCTGCCTTACCACTTAGCAACTCTTAGGCCACAGGTCCTACAGGGTTTGGAGACAGTCCACCAACACATATACTACTTCTGCTTCTTCTTTACTTTAGATTTGTTTATTTTATGTGTATGAGTGTCTTATGCATGTGTGTTCGTGTTCATCACATGTGTGTCTGGTGCCCCAAGAAGTCAGAAGAGGAAGCCAGATCTCCTAGAAGTAGAGTTACAGATGGTTGTGAGCCACCATGTAGGATGGGAATGAAGCCTTGGTCCTCTGTAAGAGCAACAAGTGCTCTAAAGCGCAGACCATCTCTCCAGTCCCCTTCTGTTTGCTTCTTAACTTGGCTTCTTGCCACTGACTAATCACGTGACAATGCAAGTAATTTACCTTCCCCAAGCTTCTTTTTCCTTTCCTCTCAAATGGTAAAAACATCAAGATCTGTGCTATGGATCTACCAGGAGGGGAAAATACTATTAAGTTCAGTAAATGCTTGCAGGGTGTGTTTTAAGAGTATTCTGACCTCAGCCTTGCTTTTAAACTCCTTCTGGTTTTCTGCCTTTCTTTGTTCTAACTCCAGCTCCCAAATTGCTGCTCTCTAAGGTCAAGGCCTATTCACCAGCTTGGATTGAACCGGCCTCTCTTTGAAGAATGGAAACATCCCCAAATTACAAGTTCATGCTTCCTTCTTTGAGAATGGAAACTCTTTCCAGGAACCAAAGTCCAAGTCTTTGTGATTGTTTTCTGTTTCACTTACATTTGTTTTTTCCCCAAGGTAGCTGGCTGCTCTGAATCTTTTCCTCTCTCCTGTGTCTTCTATGACACATGCTGCACTTTACAATCTGTTATGTTACAATATTTCCTAATGCTTGTTACATTAGACTGGCTGGAAAGTTCTCTGAGGTGGTGATTTTTACTAATAAAGAGCAAGGCTGTCCAAGTTGATGCATCTCACATATGTCCCATTCCTGACTGTCTGCCCTCATAATCCACCACTGTTTGTTACTCTCACCTTAAGGAAGATGAGCTCTCTCTCCCTTTTTCCCCAGTCTCTCTCAGAATCTGCCTCCCCAGTACCAGCTTATGCTCTCTGAGTTCCTCCGTTCTCTGCTCTTCTCCTTATATACAGCTCTGGAGAGATCTTGCTTTGGAATCACGTGGACCTGGCAAGGAATCTCGGTTTTTACCAGCTCTGCAGTTGGTCCGTTTATTCCACTTCTTTAAGCTTTATTTTTTTTTTCTTTTTTCTCCCCAACCCTCTTTCCTTTTCCTCTTTCCTTCTCTTGTCTCCTTTATCTCAGGCTGATCTCGAACTCAACAAGTATCCGAGAATGACCTTGACCTTGTAATTGTCTTGCCCCTACCTCTCTTGTGCTGGAATTATGGATGTGTACCACCACGTCCAGTTTTATGTGCTACTGAAGATTGGAACTGGGGCTTCATGTGTGCCAGACTAGCACTCTACCTACTGAGCCAAACCACCGGTTATGAAAAAGATATGCTAGGAATAAATGGAGATATGTTACCTGTTCCTCATCAGCATTGTCGTGCAGATAAGTTCAGCTGGGGCTTTGCGAAATCTTGAACAAAAAGCCTAAGGTACAGTAAATAAGGTTCTATGTTTCAACTCCTAAATGAATGAGAATAAAAACCTCTTCCTTTCGCAGCCCCTTCACCTCCCATAACTGTTCTCGGGTAAGAATCCTTCTGCCTTCCACCACAGAACACTGTCCTGCACGCACTCCTGTATGCTCAGTCCTTTCTCACCGTTATACTTCTGTGCTCAGACCACTTTTCTCTGCCTTCCTTTCAAGCCTTTCCATAACTCCCTTTCATTCAGCAAATCTTTTCTGATCATATCAACATTTAAATGTACTCAAAACCACCTCAAAAGCAAACAGAGGAACTTGGGTCTCATGCTTCTTTTTAGCTGTACTGTCTGCTCCCCATTTCAGTTTTTGCCAGAAGCAAAGCTTCCCATTTTTCTCTTCTCTATTCACCGCTGTACCACCACAGCACAGCCAGGGCTGCAGCATGCCTCCGACACCGTTCACACAGTTGCAGCATCCAGCGGATCTTCTCACTGTGCAGCTTGACCTCTAGGAAGCATTGCTCACAGTGGCCACTTCCTCCTTCATGCAGAGTTCTCTCTCCTGGCCTTTTGCAGTGCTGCGCAAGCCCCCCAGCTCGCTGGCTCTTTCCCTGGCCTCTCTGTGTATGCCTGTCCGAAAGGCAGGCCCAGGCAGTTAGATCTATTTTCTTATTAACTACCAACCTTTCTAAAGCATTTCACATTACTCTATTGAGTGTCTTACAGTTCTCGTCTTCATGCTATGGCTCTTTCTTCCTGAAATCATCTTCTCCATCATCCCCTTTCTTCTGTCATGTTGCTTCCTTCTCCTTCACTTCCCACAGCAGTTGAGACGCTTCCCCGTGCAGGTCTTTGTTCCTTTCTCAGACTTGGCTCAGGAGCTTATTTAGGGTTCTTTCATAACACCTTTCCTATCCTGTAACCTACCCACCACATCATAATCCTCATAATCATGCTTTCTCCTTTTTGTCTTAATCTACCTTTTGATAGTATATTGGGTACCTTTTTTTTTATTGCTATGCAAAGTATCTGGCAAAGGCTATTGGGGAAAGGTCTATTTGGGTTTATGGTTTGAGGGCATAGCCTACCATGGTGAGGAAGTCATGATGTCAGAATTGTAAAGTGGTTGATCATGTTGCATCCTTACCCAGGAAGCAAAAAGAGTCAACCTTTGTGCTCAGCTCACGGTGTGTATAATACCTGGCTGTGTTTGCTCTCTGCCTCTGGTGGAACGGCTGGGTCACCCGGAAGGGTGAATGTATGAACCAATAAAATAAAGTTGCTTATTCCAGTGGTCCTGAAGTTAATGACTTCAATGCTGTGTTTTGTCAGGTAGAAGGTCAGGCAAGTTTCTTCTCAGCTTCTGTATCCTTCTCTGTGAGCCAGGAGGAGAGGAGCCATATTAGGGAGCACTCTACAGGTGTAAGCTTTTCTAATCTCACCGGGACCCACCAAAGCTAGAATCTGGGTGACCTTGTGGGGAGGAAGCATATAGACTTTCTTTAACAGAGCTGATCACCAATACCAGGGGAGAAACGGAAATGTAATATTCTTTATCTGCAACTACATTTCCAGGATTCTCAAGCATCTGTTTTTGTTTAGAGAAAAATAGAACAGTGAACTTGATCTTTCCTATTCAAGGAATTAAGTTTCCTCTGGCTTAAAAACAGCCACAAGCTCCCCTGAGCCAGATCCAAGATCTTCAAGATCAGTGGTTCAATGACCCCCTTGGGGGCTCAAAGGACCCTTTCACAGGAGTTGCCAAAGTTCATCGGAAAACACATTTGCATTATGATTCACAACAGTAGTAAGATTAAAGTTATGGCAGACAACAAAAGTAAGTTTATAGTTGGGGGTCATCGCAGCATCAGGAGCTGCATTAAAGGGTCCCAGTGTTAGAAAGGTTGAGGACCACTAGGCTAGATAAATGCACAGTTTGGGTCATCCATGTTTTCCTTCTCATCCCTCTTTCTGACTGCAGAGAAAAGTGTTTGGAGATGAGGCAAATTCTACAGGACCCGGCCCATCTGTGACATCTAAGAGTAGATCTTGTCGAGGCATCTGGGGTCTGTGAAAACAGAGAGGGACCTGAAGGATTGATCAAAGGCATAGTTACAAAGGAGCAAGACGTCCTGGGGTGCAGGTGCACAGTAGCGTGGCTGTATATAATAATTATACACACGCGACATGATGGCATATGCCCGAGTCCCAGCATTTTTGAAGCTGAGGCTGGAGGATTGCTATGAGTTTGAGGCTGGTATAGGACATAGGTCAGCCTGGGCTAAAAAGTGAGACTATGACTTTAAATCAAAACAAGCCAAATATGCTGTACATTTTAAAAAGTATTTTGAAAATTTTTACCACCAAGAAAGAGTAAGTATTTAAATGTTCGGTTTAAATATCACACAACATATAGAACAAATTAATCTCATTATTATGTATAATTTCAATCTAATATATGTTTTTATGCTCAGTTAAAATAATTCTATTAAGAAAAAAATAATTCCTTCAGGGGAAAAAAGATGAGGGTGTTAGTTTTTTGCACATGGCGCATGAACAGAGGGTCTGTAGGGAGACCCTGTGGTCCTTGAAGTCTTTCTGAGTCCTCTGTGGGTCACAGTTTAGTCTCCCCTTGTTGAACCAGCCCCTTCTGGGTTCTCATTGATGTTGTCTTTCCATCTAACCTCTGCATGTAGCTTCCATCACACAGGACCATCTGTAAACAGTGTCTCCTGGTGTGCATGCTTGTAACCAAATCCGAGTTTACTCCCAAGCATGTGGAAATGACCGTGTCTCCTCCATGAGAAACTTTGGAGGCAGAGAATGTGAACGAGGTCCCAAAGAGAGCATCTACAGGGTAATAATGGGCGGTAATGTTATGATTTGTTCTTTGATGTATCCCATCCAGCTTTTGTCTGTAGCCTGTGCCACAGGCAGCATCTTGAACAGAACTGTGTAGAGTGCTAGTCTGAAATCCTTATCAAATAGTGTTAGTGATTCTCAGGCCTGAGCTCTGTGATACACTGTTTCATCTCTTGGACTCCTAGCTTGCTGGGTCTCTACTGTTTTCTTGTAGAGGTTTGACCTGTGTAGGAGTGGGCTTGGAAGGTACCCGGAACATCTCTCTGTCTCTGGAACCTAAATCCTATTCTTCTTCTTCTTCTTCTTCTTCTTCTTCTTCTTCTTCTTCTTCTTCTTCTTCTCCTCCTCCTCCTCCTCCTCCTCCTCCTCCTCCTCCTCCTCCTCCTCCTCCTTCTCCTTCTTCCCCTTACATAGGAAAGGTTTTTTTCCCCTCCCACCAGTGTGAAGGAGTCTTACATGATATTCTGCTTTTTTCCCTGGATGTGTCCTGGGCCTTGCCTGTGGCACTGTGACTTACACAGTCATCCAGTGCAGTGAACAATGGTGTCCCTTTGGTACAGAAACCTCTGGGACAGGATGATCAATCAAAACCAGCTTGCTTTTCTTAAACACTTTACAGTAGCCCTCCATGCTTCAATCTGTGATTCAAAGCTCAGCTCTGGGAGCCCTATGAAATTGCTGCTCATTCTCAAGTTCCTGGGTCTTGGTTGTAACTATTGTGACTATTGTTCTAGTGTGGACACTGAAATACCTACTTGGGGTAAGGCATGGCGGTAACTGTTGTGAAGAATCCCCAGCACTCATGTTACAGGCTCAGCCTTGTAATCTCAGAGTTGGTGAGGAAAGAGTTGATTCCTGAAAACTTGCTGGCCGTGGGAGTCAACTTAGTTCAACAAGCAAACTTCAGTGAGAGGCCCTCTCTCAAGATGCCCAGCCTCCTGTTCTGGTCCCAGCATGCCCATTGACAGGTGTGTACACCTGCATGCAGGTGTATGTAACACACACACACACACACACACACACACAAACAGAAGGGGCATTGTTGAGCTAGGATTATTGTGCGAGTCTGTCATCTCAGCCAAGCCACACTCAGGAGGCTGAGGCAAGAAGTTTATAAGTTTGAGTCCTGCTTGAGCTCATTGAATGCTTGAGTGAATTGAATGCCAGCAACAGAATAGGAAGGAGGAGAAATGCCACATTCCTTAGTGGCAGAGCACTTGCATAGTATACCACAGGGTTGGGTTTAATGCACAGCACCAAAAATGGTAACATGAATTTTACAAGAGAAATAAAAATGGTTATTGAGTCATTTTTAAAAGCCAGTTTGGCATCCTATTCTAGGGTATTTTTCACCTTGAGGACCCTTTATAGAAAGCTGTCATTTCAACAGAAGACAGTGTGTCAAGAGTTAAAAGTGTTGTTTAAAAACTTTTTCAAATAAAAGTGCTATTGGAATTGCCGACTATAAATAGCTGTTATTTCTCTGCCTTGCTTATCTGTGTGGACTGAAAGCATTGCTTGGCAGTACATTTGACATTGATTAGTAAGAGGAAAGGCTAGATTAGCCCTTAGATAAATCAGCAGAAAAATTATAATCAGCCTCAATTAAAGCATATAATCAGGGTCAGTGAGATGGTTTATCAGGGAAATGCACCTTTTTCAAAGCTTGATGGCCTGAGGACCATCTCCAGGACCAACAAGGAGAGAACTGTCTCCTGTAAGCTGTCCTTTGGCCTACACACACACTCACACACACAAATATAATTTTAATTAACTTTTTAAAATCTAATTTGATAGGCAAATTTCAAAGTAAAAATTAATAAACTAAAACACCAAATGCACATCCTCAAGTGTTTTCTCAAAGAGACTTCTCAAAGAGACAGAGAGTGCTGTCTGTCCATGCAGCAAACTGTATTACAGACTGAATTTCTTCTGTTGGATGTGTTTCTTTCTGATAGAGGTACAGGGTTGGTTCTGAGATATTTATTTTTCTGTCCAATTTGTCTTACAACTGTCCATGTCTTCTCTCGAGTGTGGACTCTGCTGAGGGCAGAGAATGTATACTGCCTATTACCTTGGCCTGATGAGCAATACAGGCGTACGCACAGACCTAGGGCTCAGACAACTCTGTATCAATGGACAGGCAGGGTTTATCAGACGTGACCAAGCTTACCCACACTGTTGTCATTACTATGGCATTCTTAACATTTCTCTCTGATATTTCACACTGGTCCTTGGACAAGAAGCATGGCTTGCTCTTAGGGAAGCTGTGTGTTATCAAGGGGTGGGGGATGTGTGGGAGAGCAACAGGTTTGGACATCGAGAACATCACAATAACACTGTCTCTCCTTCATCTGCAGTCTTTGGGCTTAAATTTCTTCTCTGTTGTTTCTCCCATCTCTTTCCCCATCTGTAGATGGAGTGGCTGCCTTCCGTGCCTTCCTGAAGACAGAGTTCAGTGAGGAAAACCTGGAGTTCTGGCTGGCCTGTGAGGAATTCAAGAAGACCAGGTCAACTGCAAAGCTGGTCTCCAAGGCCCACAGGATCTTTGAGGAGTTTGTGGATGTGCAGGCTCCACGGGAGGTGTGTTGGCCATGGCAACCGTCTCCTGAGGTCTTGCAGGGGGCATCTGTGCCAAGCCCGCAGGACTTCCTCATGCCCCAAAGGGTCTCCCAACTCTGGCGAATCTCAATGAGAACGGGGTAGCTTTTAAGGAATGAAAGATCAGGGTTTTCATGAAAGGAACCACATTGGGAGTGTCTCTACTGTCTGCTCAACACGTGTTGCCCAGGCTGTGTTGTCTCTGGGATTTCACAAGAGTAAATTCCCTGGGGCCCATGTGGGTTTCCTATTAAAAGCAGTACAGGGGTCACTGACATGACTCATGGAGTAAAGGCTCCTGTTGCCAATGTCGATGACCTGAGTTTGATCTCTAGAACCCACATGATAGAAGGAGAGAAACGGCTCCTGAAAATTGTTTTTTTTTCTTACCGTGTATGTGTGTGTGTGTGTGTGTGTGCACACCATACACACACAATTAAATAAACATGCAGCAAAAAGCTTTTAACTTTTTAATAACTTAATGAAATAACTGCCTCCCCCATTTAAAAGAATTATGTTTGCAATCTGGGTTCTTTGAATTTATTCAATCCTTGAATAAATTAAGGATGCACTATGTGTGACCATCCTTGATTTATTCAACCTCTCTGAGCCCTTATTTAACCCATGTAAGAGAGCATAATGTCACTCACATTCAAAGCTGCACTAAGTGTTGAAGGGAAAGCACCTGCTGAGTGTTTGCCATTGCTCAGAAATGAATACTTAGAGTCATTTTCATTGCTATATGATAATTATGGATAGCTGTTCTGAGTTTTAATGCAGCATATCCCTTGAGGAGGTTTAATTGATGGATAGTTTGCTATCTGTATTTAGGTATAGCTTTGACTTGGGCTGTGAGATCTTTACAAGCTGGATAGGATGCTATTGGCCCCTAATGGTGATATATAGAGAAATGTATGTTTACCAGGGTCTGTCTATATCAGACACCTGTCAGCCTTCGTGGTTAAATAAAGAAACAGAGGGAAAGCTTAGGAAACCTTATTAACAGCTGGCTTGAGACTCACCTGAGTGTGGTATGAAGCATCTTGATTAGGGTTTGTTGATTTGAAGGTTCTTGCCATGGTTCTGGTACTAATCCACCTGTTTTAGACATCTTTTGTACTCTCTCTTTTCTACTCTTCTCTCTCTTTTCTATTATTATTATTATTATTATTATTATTATTACTATTACTATTATTGAGACATGGTCTCTTACATAATGCTAGCTGTCCTGGAACTCACTACATAGACCAGGCTGGACTTGAACCCACAGAGATTCACCTGCCTTTGCCTCCTGCATATGCCACTAAACCCAGCAGGTCTCTCTTTTCCTCACTTGGCTTATTTACAGTTTAAGGCTATCTGGATTTCAGATTCCATAGCATTCCTGCTGGAATCCCAAGGAATGAACGTTATCAAAGCAGTTTAAGAAGCATCTCTGACCCTAAAGATATGGGATACTCCCATTGATGTCCGTCCTGTAGTTTGTCCAGTAGGTGTTTTGGCCTCTGAGGGCCTGTAACCTTGCTCTCTGTTTGTATTTCCAGGTGAATATCGATTTTCAGACTCGAGAAGCTACGAGGAAGAACATGCAGGAACCATCCCTGACTTGTTTTGATCAAGCCCAGGGAAAAGTACACAGCCTCATGGAGAAAGACTCTTACCCCAGGTTCCTGAGGTCCAAAATGTACTTAGATCTGCTGTCCCAAAGCCAAAGGAGGCTCAGTTAGACCTCGGATGGAGACTCTTGGAAGTCACTGGCTTTTCCTTCCCCTTGCTGCCAAGACCATATTCTAATGTGAAATGCCATAGGTGTTCAAAGGCGCTGGGGTTTAGGGTGGGGGGCTGGAGGTGACAAAGGAATGAAGGGCTGTTCCAAAGTATGACCCAGCCCCTGGAGCTAGGACTCTCTTCCATTTGCTGAGATTTATGTTTTGGTTAGAGATAGCAATGCAGCTGACATCCTTCTCTGGGTGGGCCAGTAACCGGCTCTTCATACGCCTTCCTTCCGTCATCTCCACTGAGAAGGCAGATTCACTGTGCCAGGCTATTTGTAAATAATGCAAACGCACTTCCCATCACCTCCAGACTACGCCCTCTTCAGTAGGATTCCTGATTTTTTCACTTCGTCCTTTACCCAAGGGAGAAGTAGCTAGAAGACTTGGGTTCTCACTTGTGATTCACTGTCACAAACTAGTGCCCAACCTGAGTACCTGGACTTATAATTTAGAAGAGAGGGCTCTTTGGAATTTCAGATTCCTAACACTGTTCACAGGTAACCTCTGACAAAGGACATATTCCTTGCAGTTGGCTGTGTCTTTTATTTCCACAGACCAATGTGAGAGTCTGGGGTTCCTTCCTTAGCCTAAGGAATTCAATGAACTTCCATACATTTGCAACTCCAGAAAGGGTCTTGAGAGATTTCTCTCATAACTTCTTGAGTGGAGCTGTTCTTTTGAAAGACAGAGCTTGTGATTCTTCTTTAATTTATCAAGAACTGTTCTAGAAGCTGAGTGACCAGGGAATGTAGCATCAGTGGACTTTTGTGCAATGAGGCTCCATATAACCTGTCTGTTACCTAATGTATTCTGTGCTCTTGCCTCTTGGTGACATCACATATTACTGATCGCTTAGGATGAAAGACAGTTTGGCAGAGGGAGTTAAATTCCCATAGCATGACAGCTTTCCTGGTGCCTGATGCTTTCCTGTTATCCCCTCCCCCTTCCATGCAGGTCATGTCACAATGATGGGGGAGGATGGGAGCCTAGACTGAAATTCTCATTGCAGCTTGCTTCCTGGGCATACTTTCTTAGAAAGGATCCACGCTTGGCTATTGAGAAATAGCTGCCTTCTTGGTCTCTGGCCTTTGGGACCGAACATGAACTGGAAAAATCACTGTGAACACCAGGCTGTGGAAACTTTCCTACAATGCTTGTGCAGTACCCTGGGGTATCTTGGAAAGGTACCAGGATACGTTCTCTTGGAGGAAGCCTGAACATCGTGGAATCTCTGCAGTTATCCAGGAGAAATCTGACCCTGCTGTCTCCTACAGTGAATAGAGTCCAGTAAATGGAAGATGAGCCTGGAAGCTGAATCACAGAGAACATGGTAGAATACCACTGGAATAATTCACAATCAGTCAACTTAGACTCACTGAAGAGCCACAGACTTTTCAGCTTGAGTGAATGAAATAGTCTGTGGTCAAGCTGCCCTGAAAAGCAGGTGGTGGAAAAGCTGAGCTGATACTCTCTTTTTCTGGGATGCTAGTCCTTCTGAGATATTCTAGGGTTTGAACTCTTGTCTTGGAGAATCAGGTTCTTCCTTGGTTGTATCCAGACAAGGCTAAGAAGGCCCCTGAGTCCTATCATGTTAGTGGTACTTGCCCTCCAGAGGGTATAGTGTCACCTGTGAGTGTTGGTGTCTGTGTGTGAACCCCAAGGAGAGAAAAAAAAAAACACCTATTTCCTAGGCCTCATACAGAGAGACCCATGGTAGTCACAGTTAATAAGAACTCTGAAGCTTCAAATGGCATTTCTAGTTAGATCAGATAGATTTCCGCACCGATATAGAAATATTCTTAGGTAAAGCTGCCAGAGTTAATGTAACAATTAAATTCTCTAACAGGGTATTTTAAAACATTGTTTACATATGAAATGTGCATCTGCTGCCAATGCTACTGTCCAATATGAGGTGCATATAAATTAGACCTGCAGTGATGGAGATGTCCTGAGAGGGCTTTCTCACCACTTTCCATATCCCAATGCAAAAAAGGTTCCATTTGCAATGGGTGGCACCCTCATTTGGGGCCTAGCGTTCTTGCTAACTATTGGTGGAATGAAGGCTGCAGATGGTGATGTCATGACACCCTGGTGACTCCTTCCCCCATGGGAGGTACAAAGGACCAAGTCTGAGTATCCTGAATTTTGTAGCTAGATAAAGGCATGTGAGTTTGTGTCTGTGTAAAGGAGCAGATAGCTAGCTCTATTTATGGTACTCCCATGGAGCATCGTGTGTGTGTGTGTGTGTGTGTGTGTGTGTGTGTGAGACTCTTGTGAGTCTTGGGTAGTGCACTGCAGACATGATCTTCCCATGTGGTAGCTTTTCACACATCATATCTCCCTTGCTTCTCACAGAAGGCACTTCGGTCATGTTAGCCCAGATTTTGGTATGTGATGAAACAGGGAAATGTTTACAACATCTAGAGCAATATCCAAGCATACCTCATCTCTAAGCTTCCATGTCTCCTGGTCCCCTCCCCTCATCTCTTCCTCTGCAAGCCTCATCCACCTCACAAGGCTGTCCTCACAGATGCTACTTCCATCAAATGTCTTCCTTTGCTTATACAGAGTGTGCTGATGACTGGCTGAGAACTCAAGCAAGCTCTGGCATCAGGACACAGCGCTGTGGCTTTCCACCCCTGTGCGGCATACCAGTCCCACCGAGTTCACTTATTTTGATTCTGGTTTGGGGTTTGCCATTGCTCTTGTGGTCTAAGTAGATCTCAGTCATTGGATGCAAAAGAGAAGCAATTCTCTGAGGCAGTATTTATTATTAAACATGAGCGTGAATAATAGGGATCACCTTGAAAACTCCTTGCAAATGCTAATAATTTCCAGGTTCCACACTCAGAGATGCTGATCCTATAGATTTAGAGAAGGGACCCATAAAGCAACATTAAAAAAAAAAAAAGCTCCTTGTGGGCATTGGACAAAGATCAAAGATGGCCCAAGACAGTCAACCTTGCTATTCACTCGGCTTAGAATAGTTAATTCCCAGAGATTTAGTGGGAGCCAGGCAGTGGTAGTTCTTAATGTTCCAATGTGCAGATGTGGTGAGGAAACAGCAGCCCAAGAGCAGAACTGAGGGTACATCACAGCAATGGGGGGAAGGACAACAGCCCGCCTGAACGCAAAAAGCACAAAACCCGGACCCCTTGCCTGCTCTGAGGCTGACTCTTGCGGGGGTCACTTTGTGCCTCTCAGTCTGACTCGCCCCTTTGAGGCTGTATTTGGCTCCGAGCTCCATGCACTAGCAGGTAGCATGTATGCCGAGGTGGAGAACATAAAGGATGCTTGATTGAGAGCTGTTTCGCCGCATTTCCTCCAGGCTTGCCTCCTGTTTTTTTTTTTTCATAGACTCTTATGTTTGGCCATTTTGTGTCAGGCTGTGCCTTTGAACCCAAGGCCGTGCAATAGGGTAGCGGGAATATAGGTAGCGAGTGAATAGTGTCTTGATATTGATGATTGTGACACAATGTTTTCCGAATTTCTCTATGGAAGGTGTCCCTTCCTGGGGAGGATCGACTGTGGGGGGGCTTCTCCAAGCCCACAGTGAGCTTGGAGTGAGGTGTGTTTTCCTGCTTCAAGCTTTTCTCTTTGGTCGGTCCCATGTTGGTCAGGCTATTTTCTGGTGCTTTCCCAGAACTCACTGCTCTGAGAAACCAAAGCTGTGAAAAAGTGAGCGCTCTGCCCAGTGCTTGTCCTGGACAGGGCCTCAAACCCTGGACAATAGAGAAACCGGAGGAGAAGGCGTGAGAGCTGGGGGAGGGTGGGGAGGAGGAGCTTGAGGAGGAAAGGGGCGGGGCAAGAGAGCCCCCAGCTACCAGCAAAAGGTGAAGAGGAACACTTAGATATGCAGGATGATCTTCTAGTAAGAAGAACCCCAGAACTCCGCTGACCCTGCAGAGGAACTGCAATTTCCCACCCCTGCCCGCAAGCTCTCCTTACATCCGTGCCCCTCCAGTTGAAACAAGAGAGGTGTTAGTTACCGCCGTCACCCCTGGCACTGGGAGCCTGTGCCACCATGTCACTTAGCATGAGACTGTGGAGGAAGAAGCCAAGAGGAGAGATGAGTTTCTGTCCCTGTGGCTTTTCAAGGAGTCTACAAGATGCTGTGAGCCACAATGGGGGACATCAGAATGGACTACAGGCCTCACCAGGTTTTGGGTTTAGGGTCCTCTCGATAAACTGTCCATTTCTGGAACTTAACCCCTCCCCCGCCAGGTTAGGAGAAGGTGACCAGGCTCTGCATGTGCAGTGACCACGGTAGCCTTAGCTGGTCACTCACGGAGCACAACAGATTTATAGCAGCTCATATAAACCGCTTGGCTGATGGAGTCTGCATCGAGCTGTTCCATTGCCCTGTAAAGTGGATACATTCACCTTTACTATACACAGGCTGTGAGAACATAATAAACAAAACCTGAACAAGCTGCCCTTCGCTCTCTGCCCACATTTCTGGCCGACTGACTCTTGATGAGGAAACTCTTCACACAACACGTGGACGCTCCAGGGGGAGCGTGTGGCCCTGCCCTACAGTGGCTGGCACGGGGCTGGCCACCGGGAAGAGGAGGGGCGTGGATAGACACGAGTTGGCTGAGAATGGTCTGGGGTTTGCGTAGGGGTGGTTACGAGAGTGGCTTTGAAACTGTGAAGTGCTATACAAAGGCCAGGTGGTATTTTTATTTGGGCCACCTACAGCTTGAAAATGTAGGGAGAGAAAAGACTTGGCTTGGAAGTTTGTTCAGCTGGGGCCATCTGAAAACGCAGTGGGCTCACATTGCTTATAGCTGTACATTGTTCTGCACACCGGTGTGTCCCTAAAAGGTTCTGCATTAGTCATCAAATCTTTGTGCCTTGTGCACAGGCCCTGCTGAGGGAACAGGGAGAATGAGACACTGACTTTGCTGGCAAAGGCTTATTCTTGGGATGGGATGAAAAGATGGAGATAAATAAAACTTTAATAATCCAAATAAATTGGAATTAAATTAAAATCAGACCTGAGAAGGTCTGGCTTTAGTGGAAAGTTGATTTTTCTTCAAAGGTGAAACCTTTGAGCTAAATGAAAAAGGGGTTATTATGCAAATGCTGCCCTCCAGTCCCTATTTTGCAGATCAGGAATGATGACGTCAGGCAGGGCTGCTGTGGATTAGAGCCCTCCCTGGGCTTTCTCTTTTCCCAGGTTTGCTTCTTTCTACTTCTCTTATTGCCAACTGAGACCTCCATCCTCTGTCACCACAACCCATGTGGATGCTGGGAATTGAACTCAGTCCTCTGGAAGAGCAGTCAATGCTCCTAACCACTGAGCCATCTCTCCAGCCCCTGGAAGTGGCTTTTGTATCTGAATACTCTTCTGAGTTCTAGCAGAAAGCTCTTGCACGTGTACAGGACTTGTGCAAGAAACTCCAAACACCTGGAGTTTCCTAACATCTGGTATCTAAGGGAAAAATAAGTCCTACATCTACTAAGGAAGAGTCATTGGCAGAGGCAAAGGAGGTCATTGAGAAAGTGGCTTCTGTGGGAAGCCTGCTTAGCTGGTGGAGCTAAACTCGGAGCAGCTATAACAAAACACCACAGGACAATAGAAATGATGTCTGTTGTGCTTCCTCCTGTTTAACCAAGTTCAAGTAGAATGAACTCAAGCCAGCTATCAATTCTCATTTTATAAAAAGATACAAATCCGGGCTGGAGAGATGGCTCAGCGGTTAAGAGCAACGTCTGCTCTTCCAGAGGACCCGGGTTCGATTCCCAGCACGCACATGGCAGCTAACAACTGTCTGAAGTTCCAGTTCCAGGCAAACACCAAGGCAAATAAGTAAATAAATAATAAAGGTTTAAAAAAAAAAAAAAACAAAAAACAAATCCTACCTGTCCATGCCTCACCCCGTGGCACAGAGGGACATCGGAGCCCGCAGCCCAGGTCATGGTAGCTAGATGGGGAAAGCCACAGTCTAAAAGTTGCCTTTGCTAGGGGCACAGCTACACACTATTCCTAGAAGTTTGGATTCTGGTACTAAAATATCTGGATTGGAATCCCAGTTTTAACTTGTGCAAGGCATATGAGCCTGGGGAAATTCTCACTTGCAAAACTGAACCGGTAACTGAGCCTTGATTCCGCTATGATCAGTGCATCGTTAGCCTGAGAACAGCAGGCAGCAAACATGGGGTGTTTAAATGGAGTTTTCTCTCAAGAGGAAATCATTAGAAATCAGGAGCCAGCACTTTTCTCCTTTTGCGGCACGTTTCTTCTCATTTGAATATGAAAGCGCACCAGTGAGGCAGTTTAGAAGGTAAAGGCAATGGCTGTGCAAGCCTGGTGGCAGGAGTTCCATCCCCAGAACCCCCATGTAAACGAGAAAGGAGAATAGTTCCCCAAAATTGTCCTTTGTCTTCCAAATTGCCGCCCCCCACGGACCATGAATACTCACACATACAACAGTAATAAATAATAATAAAAGAAAACCATGGCAAGTCAATGCTGTTACAATGTCAATGTGTCATCCCTTCTTTGCTACATTAGACTCTCCAAGCCTGACTTCCTCATCTCTTGCTCCAGTCCCTAAATATTTACTGAAAAAAGGTTGAATCCACAAGGGCTTAAGGGAGGCCCTGTTTCCAGCTTCAGTGCTGGCATTGATTATGGGTGGAGACAAGAACTCTAAGTCCTGGAACTCCTTGGCTCTTACAAGGCTTTCCTTCCGCTTTACAAGCACCAGCACCTGCCAGATGAATGTAGGTGGCTGCATAGTGACAAACTGGAAAAATAAAAGGAAACAGCTGGGAGTCAGTTGCTCTGCATAAGGGTTTAGATTCTTCATCTAGCTGGATCCCTGCTACAGTTCTATGACACAGTGCATTGGTTTGCTAGGGGCTGTCTAAACAAAATACAGAACTTTATTGTCTCATAGTTCTGGAGCTGAAAGTTCAAGATCAAGGTGTTTCTAGGCTGGTTTCCACTGAGGCATCTCTCTTGGGCTTGCAGATGGCCATTTGCTTGCTGCTGGGAGGAGGTACATCCCTGAGCTGTAGGCTTCAATCAATCACTTCCCTATCCCTCCTTCAGGCACCAACACCAGCCTTGAAGGGGCTGGCTTTCTCCAGAGGTAGCTGATGGGACAACATAGGAGATTTGGATCTCGGCAGGTCAGAGACTCAATGCAGATCCTGTACAGGATCCTGTGGGAGGCTCTTGGCTTCCAAGCATTGGATTTCATTTTGTATAGAGCTACTTACATTCAGTGGGTGCCAATGCTTATAAAGTAGAAAGTCCCCAAGAGCCAAGGAACTTCTCTAGTCTCCCCCTCTTCTCATAAGGACAGTTGTCCTAAAGCATCCTTTTACTGTATCACTTTAATTTCATCACCTCTTTAAAAGTCCTATCTCTAAATTCTGAAGTCCTAGGGATTAGGTGTCACCATTGTAAACTTAGGAGAAAGCGATTCAGCCCATGATCAGGTAGATGCTGATGTTAGCCCTGAGAATGAAAGAGGAAATAGAAGCACAGGTAGGTTCTATGATGTTCCCAAGATGACACAGGGCAGAACTGGCAGACACGAGCTTTAGAATCCTGGCACTCTAAATCTAGAGTCAACATCCCAGTGTCTACAGTGCTATGGACAGGATGTTCCTCAGGGGGTGGTGTGAGTGGATTGGTACAGTGTGTAGGTACTGGGGTGGGGCGGGGGAACAGGCGGTGCTAGAACTAAGCTGCTCATGTGATGGGACAGATGAGTATACACCAGTGTTGGCTGACTAGAGATGGGGGACATGTCTTTGTCTTTTGTTCACTCAGAAGTATGGTCTCCCGGTAGGAAACGACTCTCATTAAAAGACCTGCTGGAAAACTTGCCTGCCATAGGACTGGCCATGCTGTGCCAGGCTGTTCTCTGACAAGGAGTGCAGGTGTTTTATTGAGTTTGATGTGTGTTTCTCCTACCCTTAGTACCATCTCCATTCATCCAATCAATCTGTCTCCCACAGCACGTCAAGGGCACATTCTTTTTAGGATGGCTGAATCACAGCCCTGTCCACAACCTGGGGACATGTGGCTCCATCTCCCTCATCTGCTCTGGAAAGGCACATCCCTGGTGTGCAGACTAAAATGCTGATTCAATCTCTCAGATTTTAATATTAGTCTTGTGGGTATGCCTCGGGGTTGTCTGTCCCTACAGGCAGTTGGTGGGTAACACAGAGGATTCTGATCCAGAGAGGCAGAAGGCAACATGCCGATACTGTCTTGAGCCCTAGGGAAGGTACTTAGCCTCTCTTGGTCTGGCTTTTCATATTAACAAAGGAGGCCCTGTACATTTCCTGGCAGGGCAACCACAAGGATTATGGGTAACTTTTTGAAACCCCTTGGAGAGGGACGAGTTATTGGGGAGGTGCTTAAAGAATTATTGCTGTAAGTATTGAAGGTCCTGGTCCTGGGGTGCAGACTCCATAATACTTGGCCCCTTAACTTTTCCTGGTATCAGAACCTGTCTTGGGGCAGTTGGGTGAATGCAAACTGTGCTTCCAGTAAAAACAGGACCTCTTGTTACCTTGGAATCAAGACCTTTTCATTTAAGAAGCTGCTGTGTTCTACATATCTACATATGTAGATATGTAGAACATATCTACATATGTAGATATGTAGATATGTTCTACATATCTACATATCTACAGTATGACAAGTATCCAATCCTGACATATCAAGTTAGATATGTCAGGATTGGATACTTGTCACATAGCTCTTTCATGAACCACCCCAAATGCAAACAGATGAACTGGATGTTTGACTTGGCAGAGTAAAAAAAAAACAACCCAAAAAACAACCTTCTTGCATCAGACCATGATCAGGCTCTGACAGCATGACCCTTACCTAATGTATCACAGCAGGAATTGAGCTACACTTTTGACTTGTAGGCTCTGGGGAAGCCCAGGTTTATACTCTGAGCACAGTGTGAACTACTGTGGAATGAACAGGAATAAAGCCCCTTCCACCTCATAATAGCTATGTGTAGGCTTGCTAGGATGTGAAGGGAAATGATTCCAATCACGTTCTAAAAATGAACATGTTGGGGGCTTTCCAGTTTCCAGTAAGGGTATTGTTAGACCAGTTGTAACTAGTGAGCAAGGATCATTGAAACCTGGCAGGGAGTGATTGGTAGCATCTACCAGAAGACGGCATAGAAGTGGGGTGAGGGGCTGGGATGTAAGATTCTCCAGCTAGGGGGCTGGAGAGATGGCTCAGCGGTTAAGAGCACCCTCTGCTCTTCCAGAGGACCAGGGTTTGATTCCCAGCACCCACATGGCAGCTAACAACTGTCTGTAGTTCCAGTTCCAGGCAAACACCAAGGCAAATAAATAAATAAAATTTAAAAAAAAAAGAAAAAAAAAAAAAAAAAGATTCTCCAGCTAGGCTTCTGGAAGCTCGTGTGTCATAATCACGTTCACATCCCAGTACATATAGATCGTGGAAAGTCTTACTTGGATGCAGGGGAGGGTGGTGACCCCTGAGGGTGACTATTGGCAATACTCTGCATTCTACTTGATCTCTCTAAGGTCTTGGCCTTCACCAAAGAGGGAGGGGTCAGGCTCAGAGAGGGTACAACCCTGAGGCCATTGAGGTGAATAGCCTTGCATATTTAACTCAGGGGCTGCCATGTCTGAGATAAAGCAACCTGAAAGAAGAGGAGATGTGTGGGTATAGGGAAGCTGTGGGATTCTCGCTGCTAAGTGGCCTTTTGCAGGCAGCCCTGCAGAGGGACTTGTCTCAGGCAGGAGGAAGCGTTCTCACACAGAGGGACAACATCTGTAGCCACAGAGAAAAGCTTTCTTTGTTGAGGGAACAGTTGTGGGCCACTTGCTCACTGGCTAGGGCTAATCCTTTTTGGAGTAGGATCTGGAAGCCTGCATTCTAAAATAAAGGAAACGGGAGGGGCGCCACGCCATGGTCAGTGGTTACTGGAGCAGTAACTTCTTGTTGTAAGCCCCATGTGCTGGTTTTGGTATGCTCTCTCTTCACGTCACCTAAAGTCCTCCGGCAATCACATACGCCTCTTTCTCTCTCTGTCAGCATCATGACAGTTGCCCATGCCCGAGGGCCTTTGTCTCACTGGTACCTTCTCCTGTATTTTGTAGTGTCTGGAACATTCCAGGATGGCCACTTTGAAGAGATCTCAGACCATTAGATTGCTATCCTTTCCCCTTTATCCTGTTAGCATCTGAGCAAAGCCAAGGACCGCTGGTGCCTGCTTGTGAGCACAGGTGGTTGAAAGAGTCAGGAGATGTTCTCCAAAGCTGCAGAAGAAATTGCATGCATGTCTGATGCCCAACCGGAGAGGAAAGAAATAGGTCAGAAGTACAGATGTAACACTTCCGGTAAACCCCAGAGAGAGGCCAATAGGGGGAGGAGCACATTCTGTTCCTGATCGGTCGGGTGCAAACATCTCATTTAACCACCACTGCAGCAGGTGTGATCATTCTGGGGCTCAAAAAGGGTAAACTGAGTTCCCTGGTGAGTTCCAGCTGGAATGGTAGACTGTCTGCCTCTGGGTGCCCTGACTCCCAAGATAGGCAGAGCCTTCCTGAGGCAGGCCCGGGCCCCTCCAGGGCACCATCTGCTCTGTGGGGGGCTCAGCACTTTCCAGTCTAAGCTGTCATTCTCTTTACCTGTTATGAGTCTCTGAGGACCCCAGTCAAGGCTGATACTTTGTGGCAGGCAGTCCTGTTAGGACCCTGGTGGGTCACATGATTCCCATCGTTCTCGAGATGATGAGGGGTAACCCTGAACAGTCCTTCCAGCACTAAGATGAGACAGCCTCACTTTCTCCCCTTGGGGCTTCACCACTAGATGGGTTTCCAAGCTGAATCTGCACTCTTTCCTCTAATCGCATATTAGAGCATGGTAGTTCTCAACCTGTGGGACATGACCCCCAACAAAACTTCTATCTCCAAAAAATATTTCCATTATGATCTATAACTGCAGCAAAATTACAGTTATGAATTAGCAACAAAAAAATAATTTTATGGTTGGGGCATGTCACCACAATGAGGAATTGCATTAAAGGGCCATAGTATTTGAGAACCCTGTTGCAGCAAACTCTACTGGGAAATCCAGCCTGTGAGCACTGGTCAGTGGTCTTGGGAAAAGGTGAGGTTCTTGTCTGAGTCTCAGAGACTTTCTTGGGAGAGGCTGTATACACTCTGCAGAGACTATATACAGATCCAGGAAGCCTGTCTGCCGCAGAACAGCAACAGCTGGTCTGCCTAGGGCTTATTTGCCTGGTAGTTCTAATTTTTATTTGAATGCCCATCTGTCCTATCCCTGACATCACAGTGCAGCTGTGATCTTGGTTTTTCTTCCTGTTGCATGTGCCCAGGGCATGGTCTTGCACTCACTCATGGGCAGTTAAGTGGCTCTGTGGGTGGCCTCACCCTGACTAGCCTGTGTATGGGGTGGGTGTGGACATAATGGGCAAAGCAGGAGCAACCAGGGAGCCTCTGGCTCTGGACCCAAGTACTCTGGGGGAGGGGCACCCATCAGGGAATTATGGGAGCATCTCACCTGATCTGAGGGAGGAGGCAATACCCTGGGGGCTGACTGCTTCTAAAATCCAGAAGGGGTTGCCTTGTAGTGAAGGGCTCAGCCCTGCAGATTAAAGGGCCACATGACTCGTCAGCAGGACCAAGACAAGTAGGGACCAAGGTACATTAAGCAGACATAGCATTGCCAGCAAATAGGAATTCTTATTTCAAGATAAGACTGGGAGGTATGAAGGTCTCATTATTCTGATTGTCCCCAAGTCCCACCCTCTGCTCTTCCTCTACTCTATCCTGATTGGATATCTCGATTCTGGCTACCTGCTTGCTGTGTTATGAATAACTTTCTTGAGTCTTTCTGACACTCTATTTGCTCATCTGTTAAGTGGACCTAGTAATCTCAGAGGTGTTCTTGTATATGCATGCACCAAACACCAGCAGCACTGTTGATAATAACAAAAGACTGGACATTTTACACCACAGAGCCCTCATAAGAACAATTAAGATCTTGACAGGTACATCATATAGTTGTAAAAATGGATGCCAGTGACTCTCTATGCCACTCCAGATGAACCTTGGGAAGATAATGTATAAAAAAGAATTTTTCTTAAAATTTAGACACAATGAAACTGTACATACATACACATATATTTGATTTGCTTGCTTTGAAACAGGGTTTGACAATGTAGCCTGGGAATCAGTATGTGTTGTACCCATGTTGAGGGACCCCCAAAGATCACCAAGGAGCTGGACTTGATGCAAGCGCATGAGGGTTTTTATTGTTATGAACAGGTTCAAAATGAACCAGGGTCATACCCATTATTCTGACGCAATTGAGGGTTATCGGCCCCGAACCCCAAGGTGAGGGAGGTTTTAAAGAAAAGCCTACATAAGTGGGTGCTGCATGTCTTGGCATTCCAGGATTGGATAAAGAGGTATGAGGTACAGTAGCTATTGGTTGAACTTTCTGGAGTGAACCCAAGCTCTGAGTCTGCTGCTTGAACTAACTTTTGAATCTATTGGCTGTCAGGTGCACCCCCAGACCTGGGCCCCACCCTTGGGGAACCAAAGGCTTCTCTGAAACAAAGCTTTGTAAGGATAAATCTAAGCTTTCACATATGTAGACCACCACCTAGGCCTTAAACTCCCAGAGATCCACCTGCCTCTGTCTCTGGGATGATAAAATTAAAGGCTACCATGTCCAGCGACGATATACTTTAAGGTCTCAATCTATGTGCATAAACCCAAGGACAGAAAGAAAATGAAAGGGCATGGGTTTGGTCTGGGTAGTGGGAGGCAGGGGAGAGCAGGTAAGGAACACAGAAACGTTTTTCTACTTCCCTTCCATGATCCAGTTCTTGGAGGTAGGTTCAAGCCTCTTTGCTACATTGTTAAAACAGGTAGTTGAGAGAAAGAGGAGAGAATGAAGACCCACATGTAGATCAGTAAGGGGTGTATTAAATGAACCAAGGGCTGTGAAGATCACTTGACTTTGTGCACCGTCCTGCACAAATACAGATGTGGGGACTGCAGGATCACATCGCACCGGAGAAAGACATTCCATCTTCCTAGGGTCAGAGGTCCTCCAGAAGTTCAAGAAATAACTCTACTGGTAAGCAGGGACTTCATCTTGGTCTCCACCAAGGAGAGGCAGGAAGAAAATGAAGTCCAGATGGCCTTGCACAAAGCCTTACAAATCATCATTAAATAAAACAAAACAAAAAAATAGGTGGCAATGAGGAAGCCTAGAAACCCCTGGGACCAAAGCTCTGGGAGAACTGAAGGAAACCACCAGCACGGGAACAAAGGCACTCCAGAGTGTCTCTCCAAGGTGGCTTGACTCATTATAATATTAAAATGAGGGCTGGAGAGATGGCTCAGAGGTTAAGAGCACTAGCTATTCTTCCAGAGGTCCTGAGTTCAATTCCCAGCAACTACATGGTGGCTCACGACCATCTATGATGACATCCGGTACCCTCTTCTGTATACTGTATACATAATAAATATTAAAAAATATTAAAATGCACACCCCTGGGTGGAGACAGAATGAGCTGTGTGATACATGGAGTTGTAACTAGAACTACATGTCCCAGATCACACCCGAGAAAGTCTTGTGCTATTAAAATGACTCATCTATGTGATACAGCCTACTCTGTGCACAGGGCCTGTATGAGCCACTAACCTCTTTGTCTCTGCTTGGGCTCACTTTCATTCTTAGAAATGTATGGTTTTCTGATAAGCCATCTGTTTCAGTGCTATCCACCCATCTTGGCTCAATTTCTTATCCCTGTGCCCAAGAACCTAGAACCCCTCAAAGGTACCCCTGGAATACTGATCCTGTGATATCATTATGTAACTCTTTGATCCTTGAGGGTAGACTCCCAAGTCACTCATTTGCATCGTGTCTGATTCTACTCTTGCCTCCCGAGACCAAAGCTCCCCACTCACATCACCAAGTTATACAGAGTGTAGCAGTAATATAGGGAAGCTTTCCAGCAGTAAGTGCTCCCTGTAGAAACTCCTTTTCTATTTCCCCCATACTCAGCCAAGAGATAGAAAGAAAATATGACTCTCGGGTCTGGAGATCTTGGAAGCCTGCTGATAGCTGATAGGAGCCTGTGCTGTCCTTGCTGTGTGTTCTAGTTCTTTAGAAAGGTGTCAGAGGAGGTGACTCCAGCCAGGTTGCCTTTGATCTAATGGAAAAAGCTCTGGACTTGGGACTGTAAAGCCTGGGGTATTGGTGATTTTTGCAGGTCACTGTGACTAAAATTCTTTTTTAAGAAACAGCTTATGAGAACACAACTTTATTTTGGTCCATGGTTTCAGCCAGTCACAGAGAAAGGGTGAAGTTCTGTCCTGGGTGTCAGGAGGAAGTCCCTTAGCATCCACCCAGGGTGCCTGAGCTGCACACAGTTCAGACATGACAAGGCATATTGCCTTCCCCTCCCCACAACCTGTGTAAGGTGGATCAAAGATCAAAAACACCAGAAAGGGGTCTGAAAGGAAGAAAGAGTCAGTGGGGAGTAGCTCCAGGAACTCAATGCATGGACAGTGGAGGAAGTAGCTTGTAAAAATTGTTAGGCTTCGATCTAGGCACAGTGGTGTACACCTGTAGCCCTAGGACTTGGGAGATAGCAGAAAAGGTTTTGAGTTTAAGAACAGTCTCTACTACATAATAGTTCCAGGCCACTCTGCCGTATACAGTGAGATGCTGCTTCAAATACCACAAACAAACAACAGTTGCACTTGGTTTGAGAAAACTACCTCCTTTTTTCCTAAAGAAATAACTTAGTTTGGCCCAGAAACAAGTTCAGGTTAGGCCTTTGAGACAGACAGGAAGCCTGAGCGAACACTACCAGTTATTTTCAAAATAAACCCTGACCACACATAATGTGCTAGGCAAGGTATACTAAATTTCTGTATACCTAAAGAAAACATATTATCCAGCCATTGAATGTCTTCAAACGCTCATTTTCCAGATGAGAAACAAGATTCTGATAGCCTCTTAGGTCAGGTACGGTTAAAGAGCGATAAATATCTAAAATATGAGCGAAGAATCCAGGAATGGGGGTGGAGGTAACTGGTGGGGGTGGGAGTTGCTGACAGTCACAGACAGGAAGTGCCATATCCTGTCTGGGGTCATGCTGGTCTGTCTCACTCAGAGGTGGGGGTGGTGTCTTCGGATTTTGATCAGGCAGTGACTCTGAGATTTATATGTCTCATTGCCATCACTGAACCACCACACTGCTGTCCTTGGGCAGAGGGACACAGTCTGTCTGGTTGGTATTTAACTGAGATAAAATCCTTGCCCTAAAGTGATGGAGTTCTGTGAGCTTTCATGTACCAGTTGGGATTTGGCTAAGGGGAGGCTTGTGAGATTCATGCGTTATCAGTTGAGGGGGCAAAATTCTGTTCTAGTTGAAACTGGGATCCGTCACCTCCTTTTCCCTATTGCTCTATGTTTGAAATTCTTGGGGTATTTTTGCTTGTCTGTGAGCTGTAGAAGCTCTTTTTCAAAAGATGAGATGAATAAAGGTGGATTATAAATAGGAAAAGTTATATAAGTAGAAGAGATCTTTTATTCCTGCTGCCCATGGAGTGGCTGTAGGTGACGGTCTCTGATCTCATCTCCCTGGGATCTTGCTCCCTTCATGGGGCCTGACTCAGATAAGATGTTCAGAAATGACATCTTATATAACACTCAGATAACTTGAATACAGACCCTCTTCTCTGCCCATATTTGGCTTTCTTTTTCAATTAATTCTTTTCTTACAGTGTTTACTCCCAGACACTTGCATAGTTGACGATGTAAATAGAGTAACATAACCCATGCCAGCTTTCTTTCTTGATGACAGTGCAGTAGACAATTGGAGAGTGGACATCTTCCCACTGAGTAAAATTTCAGTTACATCCTCAATGCACAAAATGCAGAAGGGGCAGCTTCAGCGGAGGCACAGAGAAGGAAGAGGAGGGGAGGTGGGAATGAGGATGATGTCAAGGCTCTTCTTTCGCCGACCTCATCTTTTCTCCTCTAGACCTTTCTAGGATTCAAAGACCCCAGTTTAAGAAACAATAGTGGGCTGGAGAGATGGCTCAGCGGTTAAGAGCACTGACTGTTTTTCCAGAGGACCTGAGTTCGATTCCCAGCATCCACATGGCAGCTAACAGCTGTTCTGACACCCTTACACAGTTATACATGCAGACAGAGCAGCAGAACATTAAATAAATAGATAGATAGATAGATAGATAGATAGATAGATAGATAGATAAACATAAAAAAAGAAGAAGGAGAAGAAGGAGGAGGAGAAGAAGAAGAAGCATTAATAGTTTCCATACAGAAGGATGCAGGAGAATACTTCCATAGCTTGGGATAGACAAAGAGTCTGAGGACACAAAAACAAGAGGCTTAAGAGGAAAGAGCCAGTGTTAGACTATATCAAAACTTAAAACTTCTGTTCACTCAATGACTGCATTGAAATAGATAAGAAAGCCAGGCCAGGAAGTGATCTTTGCAGCACATACCTCTGGCAACACACTGGTATCTAGAACTCTTACAAGTCAACAGAAAAACAAATAAAAAGCACCCTTGATCAAAAAAGATTTGAACAGATACTTCAAAAAATCATGTATCTTAGTGGCCAAAAAGCCATGTTTTAAAATTGGTTCCTAATTATCAGGGAGATGAAGATCAAATAGCTTTGCCAACTGTTTGTTTTGTAAACAGTGATGGCAGAATTCGAAACAGTCTGTGTCCTTGCCAGTTCCAAAGGTCCCTATAGTAGCCAGATTTTTGCTACTATAATAAAATACTTAAAACAACTAATATATGAAAGAAAAGGCTTATTTTGGCTTATGACACTAGCTGGTCCAGTTCAAGATGAGATGGTTTCCTTCTTTGGGCCTTGACTGAAGTCAACTCATCATGGCAGGAGTGTGTGTGTGTGTGTGTGTGTGTGTGTGTGTGTGTGTGTGGTGGGGGACACTTGCATTAAATCCAGAAAATGAAGAATAGAGAGGCCAGGATGCATTCAGGACATATTATTAGTGACTCCAAAAGGACCATGCAGAGATCAAGCCTTTGACACAATACCCTTCTGAGGACATTGATTTAAAATAGAGTGAGCCCCAGGTACATTTTCTTTCTTTGGTTAACACCTCCTTTTTTTAATATACCTTTTTCTTCTTCCAAATTATTTTTATCTATAGCACTAAAGCCTCAGGGATACAGTCAGATTTCCACAGATGTCAAAAGTTATGTAATTTTTCATGTATAGTTTTACAGACCTCTTTTCTAAGTTTTCAAATGATGTGCTAGTATTTCTCTTTGCCAGAAAGCACTCTCCCAGTGGGCTGCCATCACCACCCCCAGCAAGTCTGCAAACCCTCATTACTATTAGCCTGGCCCCATGGTGATTCTCTCCTACCCATAAACAGCCAAATTTGTGAAGTGCAAATGACAAGTCAAAGGAGAGCCAACCCCACTAGAGCTTCAAGAAGCTCTCCCAGGGCCTGGGGATATTTGGAAAAATCATCCAAGTCCCTCAGTGAGAATGCTCTGTAAATTCACTAGGTCCTACAAAGGGCTGGCAAGAGTGTGAATTCAAATTCTTAGATAGAGGTGGTTGAATGCAAAATGAGTCAAACCACTTCAGAAAGAGGTTTGAACATTTCACATAAAGCTTATACCTACACTATGTATGTGTACCTGAAATATACATGTTTTCAGCTGTGTTGAAAGTTAGTCTGGTCATTCATATTATATCCTTAAAAATGGTTTGATAACAATATAAATATGAGACATTAATTGAACTGATAGGGACTTTGCGGAGTTGCAATGAGGAACTGAAGCCAGGCATCCATTCCTGGGAATCTAATAATGATTAGACATGCATATATAGGTTCTTTATATCAGAGAAAACATAAAACACTTGTCTTTCTAAGTCTGGTTTATTTCAGTTAACACAATAATTTTTCAATTGTACCATTTTCCTGCAAATGTCATGATTTCATTTTTCTTTATGGCTGCATAATTCCACTGTACATAGGCAAGACTTTTTTTTTTTTTAATTCACTTGTCTTTTGATGGAGATCTAGGTTTGTTCCATTTCCTGGCTATTGTGAACAGAGAGGCAATACATAAGGAGGTACAAGTTGGAGGTGAGGGTGAGCATTTTGTTCATGTCAATTATGATCACAATGTAAAAATGTTAGGCAATGATTTTCTGGAATGGCAAAAACATGGAAATGGTTTTTAAAAAAGAGAGGGGTGGCTGTAGTCTTCAGAGGTTGCAAGGGTTGGAGAGAGTCATAGATTGAAGTGGAACTATCTGGTGGCTGCACATTCTTATATATGGTGTAAACACAAAGAATGTTCACCACCAAGAGTGGGCAGGTGTAAACTACAGGCTATAGGTGATAATGATGAGTCAGTGTAGGTTCATCAGAGGAAACAGGTGTACCACTCTGCAGGCGTCTGCTGCTTACAGAGAATGTGCATCAGTGTGGGCAGAGGACCCATGGGAAATCTCTATACTTTCTCCCCAATTTTACTGTGGATCTAAAACTGCTCAAAAATAAAATAAAATCAGCTAAAAGAGTTGTTAGGTGAAGAATTAACTAGATTCTATTAATAAAATATTTTATTACATTTACTTTGTGTGAATGTGTATGTGTGTGTGTGTGCACCTGTGTGTATGCATGGGTTTTCACATGCTAATGTGCATATGTGGAAACCAGAGGATAACTTGTGGCAGCTGATTCTTTTTTTTTTTTTTTTCCAACTTGTAGGTCCCAGGGATCAAACTCAGGCTATCAGGCTTGGCAGCAAACACCTTCACACACTAAACTATCTTGCCAGCCTGTTGGTTTCCATATTTAAGACAACAGAGCTGACACCTTTTTGCACCCTTCTCTGTTAAAATCAGATAACTAATAAAACAAGAAACATCAAAATAAATGCTCAATGTTCTGGCTAGTTTTATGTCAACTTGAAACAAGTTAAGAGTCACCTTAGAGGAAGAAGCCTTAATTGAGAAAATGCCACTTCAAAATCAGGTTGTAGGCAAGCCTGGAAGACACTTTCCTAGTTAGTGATTGATGAGTGGGGCTCAGCCCATGGTGGGTGGGGCCATCCCTGGGCTGGTGGTCCTGAGTTCGATAAGCCATGAGCAAGCAGGCTGAGTAAGCAGCTCCCCTCCGTGGCCTCTGCATCAGCTCCTGCCTCCAGGTTCCTGCCCTGTTTCAGTGCCTTTCCAGACGTCCTTCAGTGATGAACAGTGACATGGAAATGTAAGCCAAAGAAACCCTTCCCCCCCCCAGCTTGCTTTAGTCAGGTTATTTCAGCACAGTGATAGTAACCCCCATCTGAGACACTCAATGAAACTAGATAACATCTGCAACCACAGTGTTACACAGAGACAGAAGGCCGATGAGAACACAAGCTGACCTTGGACCCGAAGGTGAGGGGTACAGGAAAGGGGCTCAGGTCCCAGAGGGGGGAACAGAAGGGTGATGGAGATAAAGACTGGAAGGGTTTACTTCACCTTTATCCCTCAGGCCCACTCAGTTTGCCCTTCTGAAAAATGGAACCCTTTGAAGTCAGAGTCTGGGAAGTCCAAAACCAATGCTTCTATTTTCTCCTTCTGCATAGCATTTTCTTGACCATATAAGGCATATATATCTGCAACTATTTGCTCAAATGGGAGAGAGGGATGAAATGCTATGTGGGAAGAAGACAGGCTAATATTGCTAAACATCACTTGGTTACTTCCACATCCACATGCCTTCCACATTTCTTAGCGTTGTATTTCCTGCAGCTTCTCACTGTAAGTGAGTGTAGACTCTATTTTCTATTTTACTTGTAAGGACTTTTGAACCACAGAAAGGTCACATGGTCCATCCAAGGACACAAGTTACTATCTGACCAGAACAAAGGCACTGAACCTTCTAGCCCAAGATCAGTATATTCTCCCTCTTTGGTGATAACGGTATCTTTCTCAAAAACTTATGTGGGGGGGTAGGGGTGAGGACGGGAGACAGAGAACATTTTTGGGATACTTTATCTAATTCACTGTTTTGATTATGCTGATTTCTCTGGTGTTTACTAATGTCAGAATTTATTATGTCTCTACTTTACCATGTATAATTTATTGTATTTTTGTGTAAAAAAATTATAGAGGTAAATGGGAGTTGCTGCTATCATCATTTCCTCAGTTTTAGCCTTTATAGAATGCTCATGTATTAGACTAGACACAGAATGACACAGCGTCTGACTTCCTGCAGATGTGCTCAAAGGCGAGAATGTCAGAGAAGGAGGTCAAAAGGACCTGCGTATGGTGGGACTCTAGCACATTATCTTTTGTGGCCTACGTGACAGATACTGTTATCATATCTATTCTGCTGCTAAGAAAAGTTCCAGGCCAATAATAGTGGTGTTTGAAGACGCCAATAACTAACACCCCAACTGTTCCATTTCTGAACCTTTGACACAGGAATCAGACAGATAGTGAAAATGTCAGCTGATTACTAATAAAAGCTGTTTGGGAAGGCTTGGCTGAAAGATAAGTACTAATGCCAGACAGATCTGCTAAGTCTCCTGAATTGAACTTAATACTCAAATTGCAGGCTTCCCCTGAAGTTCCACTGAATTTATAGGACAATAGGGATTGGTGACTTTGTGAGTGTGGATAGGGCATGACTAAATTAGGGGAGAGAACTGGGAGAAAGGCTGCAGGAGAAGGAATTTTAGGGTGGTCCTTTAATGTGAAAACAGAATAACCAGAAAGAAATGACCCCCTTATCCATCATTCTAGGGTCAGAGCTGTGATCACTACCAAAGGACAAAGTGTTCTCTGCTGTTTAACATGTTCAACTTGGCAAGACCTAGAATCACCAAGAAGCAAGCTTCCATGTACACCTGTAAGAAATTATTTACCCTTTGGCCAAGCCTGTGAGAGAATTGTTTTTAGGCTAATTGAGGTGGAAAGACCCATCCCAAGGGGGCGACACTATTCCCTAGGCTTGGACTCTGAACTGCATAAAAAGAAGAAAACTACCTGAGCACAAGCATTCATTGCTCCCTGCTTCCTGCAGTGTGGCATTCCATTGCAAACTCTTTTAAAGTCCCCTGCCACAATGGACTGTGAGCCAAAATACATCCTTCTTCCCTTAAGTCTGTTTTGTTAGGGTATTATATCCCAGCAATAGGAAAGCAACTAAGACAATATCATTTTAAAAGTGCTCTGTAGAGCGTAATTTCTACACCCTGAGTCCTAAATTAGTGAGCCACATCCACCTCCAGGAGCAGTAAGGAAAGACTCCACTAATTCTGTGACTCCCCTCCATGGCTGCATCCCTGAAAAGAGAGCCTGTTACTCCATCACTTAAGATGGTGCTACTTAATATAAAATAAGCAGAAACTTACAAAATCAGTGGGTGGCAAAGGACACTGCTTGTTTGGCTGTCCTCATGCCTTGCCTAGCTTGCTCCATGTCTAGTTCCCTTTGCATCGGTGGCAAAGAAGGACCTACCTTTTGTCATGACGACAGACAGGTCCTTCCCAGCCTCCTTCTTCTCCTGCCTTCTCGCTGCAGGCTCTGTACCACAGGCTTGAACTCCAGCTACATCTGCCCTCCCCAGCCCACCTGAAACCTAGGCCCTCAGACATTCCTGTCATTCTCTCATCTTCTCCCACAGTCCGCATCCCCAGCAAGACGACACTGCTCTGGCCCTGGATATGGAGCCAGATTACACTTTGATGCAACTCTGGGGACTCTTCTGTTTTGTTTTGTTGTTTTGTTTTGTTTTATTTCAGGCTCAGGCTTGCCAAATGCCTCAGCAGACCAGAGGACATGGACAGATTTTTGTCTCCTGCTGCTTTAGTGGGGGCAAAAAGTGGGCGAGGACCATTGAATTATTAGAAAATTTTTGATACGGACATAAATTCAACTCAAATTAGCATTCACCGAAGGAGATTTTGGCCAGAATCCTAGAGTACACCCTGGACACTTGATGGAGGCGCAGCCCAGCTGGGGTTAGAAATGGAGACAAACCCTAGTGAACCCAGAGCCTTGCTTCCCCTCACCACAGTTCTTCCTTCACACTGTACCATTCATGTGGGCTATTTCCATCTTCATTTATATGATGGAAATTAGCCAGTTACATGGTACATATCGCTCTTAACCAAAAGAAACTGAGAAGAAAACCATTCTCTCCTTCTCAGGTGACAGAGACTACTCACCTGACTGGTACAGCTTCACTTGGATATGCTCACTCAGGCAAGGAGATGAGGGCTCGCCACAGAGATGCCTCTTCTGCTGCAACCATGTGGATGCAGGAGGGGAATAGGGGCATTGCTAGAGACACAATCATTTGAAACTGGCCTGGGACTTACCAAGCTGGAAACCCATGAACAGCCTTAGCCTGTCCAATGTGTGCACTACTATGCTAAACCAAGGTTGGCTTATACATAATTCCAAGTCCCCAGACCCTCTCAGGGTGTGTAGACCATTCTAAGAAATGGCCCCTCTGAGTGGGTGTTGGTAGTACACTCCTTTAGTCCTAGCACTTGGGAGGTGGCAGCCCTGTGTGTTTGAAAAACCAAGGCTACACAGGGAATCCCTTTACCAAACACCAGAAAGGAAGAAGAAAGAAAGAGAAACAGGCCCTCCCTATTTTGCATCCACCTCACCTGTACATAACTGCTGGCGCAGTACAAGGAATCTAATCAGCCTATGCATCCTCCATGTCTACTTCCCTTTGCATCGGTGGCGAAGAAGGACCTACCTTTTGTCTTGACTTTCAATTCCTTTCCCTAGATTCTTAAGCACCAAGAGGGCAGGACCTGCTTAGACATTTTTAACCCCAGGGCTTATTTAGTGCCTGGGGACAATGGATCATCTAGTACCTGCTGAGAGAATGTAATACTTCCCCATACCAGGGACTGTTCTGAGCCCTTTACACAGCAGCACATTCAGTCTTTCAAATTACCCTATAAGGTGGGAACATCTCGAGAGACCAAGGTAAGTTCGTGACTTCTCAGATCATCTGGTGGGTGATACAGCTGAGACTCAAGACAGACCTTGTGAACACAGGTTCAGTTCTCCAGTTCTGTTGCTCTTCCATCCATGGCTGGTGAGTTCCTGTCTCGCCCTGCAGGCTTTCTCAAGAGAGCTACATTCATGTGTGTGTGTGTGTGTGTGTGTGTGTGTGTGTGTGTGTGTGCACGTCTGTCTCTCTGTGTGTGCATGTCTGTGTCTCTCTGTGTGTGCATGTTTGTCTATGTGTGTGTGTGTGCATGCCTGTGTCTCTGTGTGTGTGCATGTCTGTCTCTCTGTGTGTGCATGTTTATGTCTGTGTGTGTGCATGCCTGTGTCTCTCTGTGTGCACATGTGCACGTGTGTCTCTCTGTGTGTGGGTCTTTGATGGCAATGGTCTCCCGCTTATGTTTCTGAGAAGTGTCTGCCATTGAACCTGGAGCTTGCTATTTGTGCTGGATTTTTCCTTTGAGCCCTCAGGATCCTCTGTGCTATTTCTACCTGCCCCTCAGAGCTGTTTTACACGCACCAACCACCATGCCTGGCTTCTTCTGTGGGTGTTGGAGTTCCAAGTTCAGGTCTTATGTTTGAATAGCAAGCACTTGACCCAGGAAACCATCTCCCCTGCCTGCCACTGTATGTCTAACTCACAGAACAGGTAGCCCTGTTGACCCATCAGCTTTCAGCATCATTTACTGATTCCTCTTCTGGGAAAGAGAATTTTATACTTACATACATTCCATTTTTCTTTTCTAGTCCTCCTGATCCTTCTATGTCTGGATAATGAAGCTTTAGTTTTAATAATTTATAGGGATCTAGTTTGACTTAGATACTGTCCTCTCTGCTGTGACCGGCTTCTTGCCCACCAGCTGCCCTTGGCACACTCCAAACTCAATAGGACAGTTGGTAAGAGCTAGCTACGCAGAGCCCCCCCCCTTCTTCCTTCTTCACCTTCTCTCGCTCTCTCTCTCTCTCCCTCCCCCCCTCTGCCTCCTGGGTGCCAAGGATTAAGGGTGAACACTACTACACTTGATATCTCTTTTTCCTTTTTCTGAAGATAAGATCTTCCTCTATAGCTGAGACTGAGCTGAAACTTGCTATGTAGCCCAGGTTGGCTCTGAACTCATGACCTTTCTGCCTTGGTCTCTCTACACCTGGGATTGGAGGTGTGTATTACCATGCGTGGCTACACTATCTATTTCTTAACTGTTGCCTGACAATGTGTCTGAGAAGCCCAGGTGTATTCTAGGTGGTTGGTCTACTTTGTCTTGCTTATTGGAGAACCCCCTTCCTCCTGCCTTGAGATGTGGGAAACTTCTTGCTTCATTGCTTTTCAGTCCTCAAGTAAATAATAAATTACACTTAATACAACACAACCCTGGATTGGCCTGCCTCTGTCTGATTTCCTGTTGCCATCTGCCTTGGTGGCCTGTTCTCTTACATTATGCTTTTTTTTTTTTCCCCTGAATCAATGGTTACATAAATATTAAGCCAAGTAATACATTTCAATTATATATTAATTCTTTTTCTGGAGCTAATGATTGGCTCTTTTGTGTCTTTGTTTGTCTGTTAACACCTAAGCTCTCACCCATGTCTCCAGAATCTCAGAGTTTTGTCCCCTCCCCCATAGCTGCCAGTCCATCTGGTGTGCATTTTCTGGACCAGACACCCATCTCAGGCCCTCTGACTGCTATTCCAAATTGGCTGGTTTCTTAGTCAGCTGTCCAGCTTCCTGCTCATTCCTTTGCTGAGTTCCTGAGAATTCTTATCTCTCTCAAAGTCTCCGATTCTATCTCTCTCCTTTATTGACTTATTTCAACACACTATGATCTCCAGTGTAGTTTCTGAGAAGGGATGCATGAGGAATAATTGCTTTTGAGAATTTTTTTTTAAGACAGGATTTCATGTATTGTGGGGCTGAATTCCAACTCACTGGGTAGCCAAGGATGACCTTGAGTTTCTGGGTTTTTGGCCCCCCACCTCCCCATGTTGAGAGAGGCATGTGCCTTCATGCCAGGTTTACATGGTATAAGTGACCTAACCCAGGACTCCACGCATGCTTGGCAAACACTCAGCGGAGCTACCTTCTCAGCTTTTTAAGACTTTTTTTTTTGGCAAAAACAACGAACAAACCCCACCCTGCCTTGTCTTCTTCATGTCATTATTCCTGATGTCATGCTGACTCTCAGCCTTGCTTGTGGTCTTGCTCCCCTCCCTCCACTTTGCTACTGACTTCTAGCCCTTCAGGTTCTCCTCTGTATCCCAGGCTTCTAAACATGCAATGATGGAGGATGGCTACATCAGTAAATGCATCTGGTAGGCCTTGTCAGTCTGCTGGTTAACACTTTGGGGGTTGTACATTTTGCTTTTTTATCATCATCATCATTATTGATAATGTCCTCTACTCTGTTTTCTTTTACCCTGCTCCCAGAATTCCTATTAGAAATGAGATGTCCTCTTCTTCTTCTTTTTTTTTTAAAATTCATTTATCATTTGTGAGTACAGGCATGTGCTATGGCATGCATGTGTGGGGTCACACAACACTTTTGGGGAGTTCGTCTTCTCTTTTCATGTTTGGTTCTGTCTTAGGGTTTCTATTGCTGTGAAAAGACAACATGACCATAGCAACTCTTATAAAGAAAACATTTAATTGAGGGGCTCACTTACAGTTTCAGAGGTTCAGTGTGTTATGGTCATGAAGGGGAACATGGCAGCATGCAGGTGTAGCGCTGGAGCTCAGAGTGCTCCATTCTATTGGCAACAGGAAGTCAACTGACTGTCACACTGAGGGAAGCTTGAACAAAAGAGACCTAAAGCCTGCCCCCACAGTGGCACACTTCCTCCAACAAGACCACACCTCCTAATAGTGCCCCTCCCTCTGGGGGCCATTTTCTTTCAAACCAGGGTTTGTTGTCAGGGTTGGTTGGCAATGGCAAGCACCTTTACCCCTCCCCCCCGCCAGCCATCTTACAGGTCCTAGAAATGAGACTTATAGTCTATTTTTTTTCTTGTTGTTAGGTCCTTTCCAGGTTCTATAGAAAAGTATAGGGATGGAATTCAGGTGAAATATCCTTTAGTCACTCTGTCCCACTCCACCCCATGGGGAGGAGCTGAGAGAGACGATTCAATAACTCACACAGATTTCTTACTTCATATACTTTGAACAGAGAAAGGTCTCTGGTAAGACCCTGTTCTGAGGTGAATATCCTATGGGGCTTCTCTATCCTAGGAGCTCAGGAGAGTTCTATGTGGGATAGAAGGTCAGAAGCCTGGCTGGCTGGGGTGTGGGCAGTAGGTAGGAAGAACATCCTGTTGTCCTTTCCAGCCAGGAGGTATCTGTCTTCTAAAGGTAACTGAGGAACCTGTGTGTGGTAGAGAGAGGCCACAGAGGGATGTGGCTAACTCCTCTGCAGTGGCAGCATCTATGATCTGTCTTTATCATTTTTCAACTTCTGCAGTATTTCCTCACTATTACCTCTGAATGCTTCTGTTGATTTTGAGTGTGGGTGTGAGACATTTCTTATTTGCTTGTTTTTAAGAATTTGTAATTTGGTACACTGAGCCCTTGGGGCACCTGGATGGGTTTGAGACACTCAGTGGGCATCTGGTCACATGGTGGTGAGTGCTGTAGCAGCAGCTCCCTGTCAAGTGATCACAGTAAGGTTGCCTGGAGTTTGGAGGCTACACATTTGAAGTCTGGGCTGAGACTGTTTCATGCATTTGTGAACCGAACCATGAAATTGGCTTATATTTTTAAAAAGACATCATCAGCAATCCTGATATTGCTATCAACATAGTCACTGATGAAGATACATGTACCTGTGTTTTGATTGAACTGGTGGGAGTTCTTTTTGAAAGTGTCTTCAAGTAGTTTTTTTTTGAAAATGCAAGTATCAAAAAAATGTTGGGTTTGAATGGTATAATAATACATTTATTCTGAGGACTACAGATTTCATAGATTACTATTATTCCATTTATATCCTCCAATCAAAGTAGTGTATCACATATTTTTTAGTAAACTTAATTTTGGAGAAAATTTCTATTTATAAACACCCTCGAAAGATAGAAGAAAAAGAGTATGAGGATTTTCTGGATGGAGTTAAAAGATGATGGAGAATTAGACTTCATCTTTGAAAAAACCCAACATGGGCTTCCATCATTGGAACAGTATAAAAGACAGTTCTGTACAAGTAATGAGCATGTCCAAGCAGTGATTTCAGTGTAGGCAGCAACTATAAATAACAAGTCACCATCAGCAAAGGACACGTAGTGTGACTCAGAACCAACAGGAAAGCAAACCAGGGTACTTCCCCTTCGCCGCAGTAAAAACCCTTCCTGCAGACAGTGCCACTCTGTATGTATACATCCCCAACCTGCAGATGGTGCCACTCTGTATGTATGCATGCCTAGTGTCCTCTTGACTAAATATTGTAGGCAACTTACTTTTTTATAAAAATGCATCTTAAGATGACAGTATTTTATTAATAAACTAAAATCTACCAAGATAAAACTTGCATTTTTTCTCTCTTGCTTTTTTAAAAAACAAGATACTATCCTTTGTTTGTTTTGTGGCATGAATACTCTACTTTCTCCTGGTTTTTCTGGGTACTAAAGTGGAGCTTTGCTTCCTTTTCATTTGTTGGTTTTTTATTCTATTTCCTGCATTGTTTCTTTGCCTCCCCAACCCCCATGGTCCCCCAGCTCCTGTCTCTGATTCTTCCTTCAGTCCACTGGGACCCATGCTCTGACTCCCCCGCCCCCAGCCTTAGCCCTAACCTTGGGTTTCTTTAGCCTTTAAATCCGAGGCTGGTGTTCTAATGTCTGGACCTTGGTTGTTCTGAGTATTTAAGAGAAAACATCCAGAATATGACTGGGGACTCTGGGCAGAGGGTGGAACTTTCAGCAGTTGGATGATTTTCTCATTGGGAACCCTAAACTCCAGCCCTCTGAGGGTCTTCTCTGGAGTGGTTTGCCTGTTTGGAAAGAGATTATCTTGGGGTTGGGGCAAGAAGGAATAAACAGCTACCAAAGCAGGAGCAAGTAAGACCAGTATCTGAGGAGTGCTCCAGGAGATCGGCAACATCCTATGGAGAAATGGTTGGGAGGGCAATAGACTTTCAAGGCTCCTTTGACCAAGAAAACTACCTAAGTAATGAAGCCATAGAGAACCCCTGGACCCAAAGCATTTACAGACTGGCAGAAAACTGAGAGAACGAACAATCAGAGACCAGAGGGTCACTCATGCCTGCAACTGGATGTCTTGGCATGATGACCTCAGTGCCATTTATGGAGAAGTATGGGAAGAAGGTAAGTTTTGAACTAGCGATCTGTAGAATGAGTGCTCTGACTGAGAAATTAAGATGAGCGTAGGGAAATAAAACATATTCATATGCTAAGACTTATAGCTGGTATATACACATTTACATATAACTAACACCAAGTGTATCATATAGCAGTGGCATAAAAGAAATGCCCAGGACTGTAAAGGGGAGGGGGGCTCTGATAGGCTATGATAAGCTCCTGAGTGGCCCACAGCTTCTACATTCTTGGCCTAGCCTATGTCCATCACTGGAAGATTCTATGCAATGGTTCTATTCACTGAAGTTACATGTCTGTCCTACTACCAAAGAGAATAAATGTTGCAGCAACTGCAGATCTTTCTGGAGAGGATTTTAGTAGTTCCAGTTAGGAATCATATGTGGAGGTACCCATGTGCTCACGGACAGATTTCTAACTCAAGAAGTGGTACGTGTGTGTGTGTGTGTGTGTGTGTGTATGTGTGTGTGTGTGTGTGTGTGTGTGTTGCAGTTCTTCAGGAGCTGTGTGTATGTGTGTATTAGTGCGTGCGTGAGTGCATGCATATGTGTGTGTGTGTTGCAGTTCTTCAGGAGCTCTGTGTGTGTGTGTGTTGCAGTTCTTTAGGAGCCGTGTGTGTGTGTGTGTGTGTGTGTGTGTGTGTGTGTGTGTGTGTGTGTGTGTGTGTGTGTGTGTGTGTGTGTGTGTGTGTGTGTGTGTGTGTGTGTGTGTGTGTGTGTGTGTGTGTGTGTGTGTGTGTGTGTGTGTGTGTGTGTGTGTGTGTGTGTGTGTGTGTGTGTGTGTGTGTGTGTGT